>JABYQR010000115.1:0-117197 GCA_022592445.1 Cytidiella melzeri | reverse complement strand
CTTCGAGCACGATAATGAAATCATCAACGTTTCTCTGTATTCCACGTGTGAGACTGAAAGCGTTGAATGGCTCATCAACAGTGGTGCTACTAGTCACATTACCAATGAAATTGACGACTTTATCTCGTATCAACCAGCAACGGTAGCAGGTAAAGATATGACTGTCAAGATATTGGGAAAAGGAACGGTCGTACTTGACACGATCCTTGTGAAAGATAAAATACGTTGCACAACATGGAACAATGTCCTCTATATACCAGATGCGACTACAAGATTCTTTTCTCCTTCTAGAGCACTGCAACAAGGATGCACCAGCAGTGTTACATCGAAAGGATGGACAATTTATAATGAAGGAAAAGAGATTATAAATGGTCAACCTGATCATGCCGGACTTTATTGGATTAAAGGACGTCTAGTCAGGAAGATAGACTCAATTAATAAAGTTAGTCGTAATGATTATACGTTGTGGCATAATCGACTAGGACACCCAGGGAATAAGATTGTCGAAAATCTTCACAAAGGAACAAAGGGATTAAAAGAAAAGATTCCTATTCCATCGACAATTTCTCCTTGTCACGGATGTCAAGTTGGAAAAGGAAAGAGACAACCATTTCCACCATCTATGTCGAGAGCTACAGAAGTCCTTGAATTAACTCATTCCGATCTCATTGAATATTCTACAACTTCTATTGATGGTTACAAATACGGTATGACTTGTCTTGATGATGCTTCTAGTCATGGGATGCTCTATTATCTCAAGCACAAAGATGAAGCGTTCACAAGATTCAAAGAATACAAGTCATGGGCCAAAACCAAACAGGAAAGAAGATGAAGAAGTTCAGATGTGATGGTGGAACAGAGTTCATTAATAATGAGTTCAAGGATTATCTGAAGGAACACGGAATAGAATTACAAATGTCTGTACCGTATACTCCACAACAAAATGGTAGAGCTGAGCGATGGCAACAGACCATAAAATATAAAGCCGAAGCATTGCGTCAGCAAGCTGGGTTATCAAATGGTTTCTGGAAGCTTACTTGCGAAGCAGCGGTATATTTAAATAACCGTCTACCTAATGTACGATTAAACTGGCAGACACCTATAGAGAGTTTTCTGGGTATAAAACCAGATATCTCAATGCTTCGTGTATTTGGATGTCGTGCATACGTCCATGTACCGATCAAGAGTCGTCAGAACAAGTTGTCACCAAAAGCAACTCCTATGATATTCGTTGGATATGAACCGGGTGTAAAGGGTTACCGGTTCTGGGATAAACAGCGAATCGTCATTGCTCGCGATGCAGTATTTGACGAGACTCATTTCCCGTATCGTAAAGATATTACTCCTTCCAAACAACCTTTAGTCGGCGATAACAGTGATAATAACACTGTTCCTCCACACGATAATTTTTCACCTTTTGAAGAGAATGATGAACAAGGTCACCAAGATTCTGATGATGGAGATGATGATCATCCAGAGCACCAAGCACCTACTCATCCTTCTCGACAACAGCAGCAATTCCCTTCAGCTCCGGTTCTTGACAAAGAACCACAACCACAAATCAAACGAGGACCTAAGCCTAAACCACCTTTGCCACCACCTATCAACCAGAACAAACGTTCAACTGCTGGAAAAAATCCTAAACTTTCCATGCGGCCGGTGGATATGCAGAAAGCTTTAGAAAAGCAAGTGGCTAAGGACAAAAAGGAAGAACAAAATGAGCTTCGTTTGAGAGCTGAATGGAACTCGAGAACACGCGCGAGATCTCCGATTGCAGGGCCATCCAGATTACGGATACCTTTGCGATCAGGAACGTCATCACGTCAACCCTCGAGATCACCTTCCGTTGAACCGGGTCCAGAACATCAAACTCTATCAGGAGGCTTAACTGATGATGATGATTCTGCAGAAATTGATGACGAGACTCTTAATTCAATTACTGCTTATTCAATCAATGAATATCCACAGACGTGGAAGCAGGCAATGAAAAGAGATGATCGGGATCAATGGTTTGCTGCTGCACAAGACGAAATTGATTCTCAAATGAAGAATAAAACTTGGACGCTTGTACGACGACCAGACGCATCACGCAAAATTGTGAAATGCAAATGGGTCTTCACCATAAAGTCTGATGGTCGATATAAAGCGCGTCTTGTTGCAAAAGGATTCACCCAAGTTGAAGGAATTGATTATCAAGAAACTTTCTCACCAGTCGCACGTTTTGAATCCATACGCATGCTACTAGCTATAGCTGCACTCGAAGATTGGGAAATCGAGGCATTGGATGTGAAAACAGCTTTCCTTTACGGCGAACTGGATGAAGAAATCTATATGGAACAACCAGAAGGTTTCGTGGAGAAGGGAACGGAGAACCATGTTTGTTTGCTTAAAAAGCCATTTATGGACTTAAACAAGCTTCACAACATGGAATATCAAAATTCATAACACTCTGATAGAATTAGGCTTTGACCGGATTCATTCAGATGCTGGTGTTTACGTGTATCGGCAACAAGGGGGGAATTTAATTCTCATTCTATATGTTGACGATATATTTCCGATAGGAAATAGTAAACTTGCTATGTCTGCACTTAAGAAAAATCTTATGGATGCTATGAGATGCGTGACTTAGGAGAAGCTAAGCTTATTCTAGGCATGCGTGTGCAGAGAGATCGTAAAGCTAAAACGATTCTACTTGACCAAGAGTCGTATATTCAAGAGGCTTTAAAACGTTTAATATGGCAAATGCTAATCCTGCTCGGACACCATTACCTTCAGGTGCTGTACTACAGAAGGCAGATTCTGACTACAAAGCAGATTCTGGTTTACTGAGACAGTATCAAGCGTTGATTGGCACACTTATATATGTTATGATTGGTACTAGACCAGACATTTCATATGCAGTCATACGTCTTTCACAGTACATGTGAAATCCAACTGACCACCATTATAAATCAGCTAAATATATACTGAGATATTTGCTTGGAACGCAGTCCTATGCGATCAAGTATAATGGATCAAGTAATGCTGGTATTATTGGTTATTCGGATGCAGACTGGGCTGAGAATAAAGACGACAGACATTCGACAACAGGATATGTATTTCTTTTGGCTGAAGGAGCAATTTCCTGGACTTCTAAGAAGCAGAAAACCGTTGCTCTATCATCAATGGAATCAGAATACATGGCCTTGTGCAAAACTTCCAAGCAATGTTATTGGTTGCGCACCGTGCTCAAAGAATTGGATTTAAAACAGCAAGAGCCTACCATTCTATGCTGTGATAATCATGGTGCTATTTACTTCACCAAGAATCCAAAGATAGAGTCACGCTCAAAGCATATTGACATTCGATATCATTATGTTAGAGAGTTTGTCGAAAATAAGAATGCCGAACTATATGCTGTTCCAACTGAAGAACAGATTGCTGATATCATGACAAAGTCATTGGCATTTCAGAAGCAATCATACTTCAGTGGGAGATTAGGTCTAATTGATCTAAACACTCACTAATGTAACGGTTAAGTGGGAGTGTTAAAACTATATAATATAATAATATGATATGATATGTAGTTTCCCACGCCTTATTACAAGGACGCTTTAGGTAGCAGAATTCCCACAGTCTTAGTATGGGAATTATGCAGCCGTATATGGAAACTCTAGTAGTAACCATCACATTAGCTGAGACGTACAGATATGGATTGTAGTAGTACTAAACATATATGTATGCCTGTGTTCTAGTAGCATAGGAAATGACATGGAAAGCACATATGACTCCAGAGGATGCCTAAAGCATACATCTGAGGACAAGTACTAGCATGAGTCATTTACTCATTATGTACGCCTCTGGTACAAGTGCTGAACCTAGTCATACAATGAGTCATGTGTGAGTCATGCACTCATAGCATGAGTCATGCATGAGTCATGCACTCAGTAGTACAGTAGAATAGCTGAAGTAGACATGTATAGTAGTCGCTTACATAAGTAGATACAGACATGTATATAAGCAGAGCTGCTGAAGCAGCAATAATAATAAGACTCATCTTCGAAGCTTAACAGCCTCTACCCCTCGCACACATATTCCACTTTGTTAACGGTCGAGCTGATCTTGGAGGGCGTTGTTGTTGTTGAGCAGCGGGGGAGAGATGGTGGTTGGGGGGAGACAAAGACGACGAGAGCGAGAGCGCCGAGGACGGGGAAGGGAAGTGTGACGGGAGTTGATCCACCACGTCAAAGTGAACTTATAAGAAATAAACCAAACTGCGTCGAGCGAGAAAGACAGTTTCCTGATTTGTGCAGAAGATGCCTTGATTAGGCAGTGGGTGACGGACTCACGTTCACTGCGAGACGAAAGGCGCGACTCTCACCTCGTTCGCTGCACAACATCACCCTGTGGCGTTCTGCGGCGGGGTCGAAATTGGAGGCTTCCTAACCTACGAAGCCCCAACTTTCTCACACTCATGTCACCCCCCGTCCCAAGCCCGCCACAGAATGGTTAACAATGTAATATATTACTGCCACTACTGCTTACATCGAGTGCTGGGCCTTTACATTAGTTTAAAATTGCTTACCGCATGCCACTTGGCATTTACAATGCAATCTAAAGGACCTGCCTTATGCGGACATCATTATAATGTCAAGCGCGCGCGATAAACCCCTGGCACGCAATATAACGCGCGATAGCGTTTTGTTTATTTACCCGATGACGGAGATTAACGTCAAGTGCTCGCATCGTCCACGTAGGCGTCGTTTTTGCTTTTTTTGGGGGATTTCACTACACTTAACAGCTTACCGCTGTGCACAGCACTCGCTGTGGGATGTCTGGAGAGCCTCCTGACAGCGAAGAGTCCCCTGAGGGGTCTTCTGGCTTTTTGCCTGAATCGAGATGGTGGTGGTTCCCCCTCCATCTTCGTCTCATCCTATCTGTTGCTCCTTTGATTCCCAGCATAAATCACTCTCTGCCTGCGACCACGTCAGGATCTGTTGAGGCTTCTCGATGTCTGAGACGCTTATCTCTTTCCGTGCCTTTGATTATTTCTGTCGGTATTGACCAAGACCTCGGGCCTCAGGCTCTATCAAGTGAAGTGATGTATTTATTTCTGTGAGACAGCAGGTGCCACTGACCTTCGCAAAGAGCAGAAGACGTGTTCAGTTCAAAGTTGAGCATCGGTGCTCAGGACGGTACGTCTGAAATGTCATCGCGCAGTCGACAGCATACTTTCCGCGACCTTCAGAAGGATATTACTGTCTGACGGAGACGAGATATGTTGCGAGGATTACCGTGACGACAACGATGATTCCCAGGATACACGCTACGAGAGAAGCATCAAGCCTCAAGCGGTTTTGAGACCGTCAATGCGCCAGAATCCAGGATACAAACGTACGCTCGATATATAACCAACAATCACGGCGGGGAGATCATTCACCTTATTCAGGACGGTAGCAGCGAATGTGTACGTGCATTGAGGTCCTTTTGAAATTGATTGGTCACGTCGTACTAGTAGCTGCCAGTGACCCGCAACCTCAAAAAAACAGATTCATATTATGTACCATTAGCTGAGTACATATAGCTCAGAGTGGCACCAGGCCGCCATTGAGTACAACAAGCGTAACCGTCCGTAGGATCGTAGGGGAGGTGTCGCAGTCACCAGCGCATAATACTAGTAGTACGGAACAAAGCATAGCGTGAGGGTGAAAATCGATGGACGAAAGAACAGTGCCCGTTCCAAGCTACAGTCGGACTTGTGAGTCTAGAAACCTTCGAACGTCGCCAACAGCTTCTCGCATGTGATCAAGCCACCAGAGGTCTCAAACGTTCCGAACGAATTCTTCAGCTCCTTCGAGTCCTTGCTTTGCATCGGCTTTTGTAAAAAAACGTGGCTATCATAGAAGGGTTCCTTGAACGCCACGAGCCAACCGCGTAGGTGCTCAAAAAGCGGAGAGAGACGGTTAGACATGAATCTTTTGTCATGAGTGAGCAAAGCCAACTTCTTGCAAGCAATCTGCTCGTATGTTCCAAATTCCCATGTCGTCCGTTCGGCGTCACGAACTTTTGCATACTTGTCGGGAGAATTGGGGTCCGCATTCTTGATAGCGCACCACAAGGTTACCCAAAACACAGACTCGTAATCATGTCTGACACAATTAATGACACGCTCGCACTCGCTGTCCATCTCCTCGGCCGCCTGCATGTCCTGAATCAATTCGAGAGCCATAAAGGACAATGTTCCAGTCCGATGGCGCGGCGTAGCTTCGATGGGAAATCCATTCTCGTCCAAACCAACTCCGGAATCGATGTCAACAAGAACAAAGTAGTCCTCTGCACCGCGTTTCTGGTACATGATGTTGCCTTCGCTGACGTCGCAATGCAGAATCAATCCCTTGTAACGCAAATCATGAATACCTGCGTAGTTCCGGTTAGATCCTAGCGTGGATGGACAAGTAACTGCTCACACGTAATTATTTGCTTCGCCATCGTGATGAGACAGTTGGGAGCCTGCACAAGTTTCTCAGACAAAGGAGTGTAATGGTTTATGAGGAGGCAGCGAGAAACGCGGTCTTCATCTGGGTGCGGAGCCGCATCGAAGAGCGGACGAATATCGCATGACAGATGCCAGAGGTCCTTGATTTTCGCGAGCTCAGGTGCGTGATCGAGTCGGCGAGCGGTGGTAGCGTCCACGTTGTGCTCTTGAACCAGCTTGAGAAGGCGCACAATGATCCTGGAGGGCGGAACATATCTAGCCGTTTGAATTGGAGCCTTGCCAAATGTATAGAGCTCTTTGGCAATGGCTTCGTCTTGAAGGAAGACAGGTCCATCCTTCCTGTCCGGATCGACGCCGCACGTGATTTGCAGCCAATGAGGGCCAGAGACGGTCGCTGTAAACTCGGCCACGTCCTCTTTTACGCCAGTGTCCTCAATTTCTTTCGTTTGGCCAGCGCGAGCTATTGTATGCATCACGGTGATAATTTCCTTGACGCGAGAGTTTTGCGATTTACTAGGCGTAACGGGAGGGCGAATGCTGGTAGTGCTAGGCATGACGATGGCATGCTATGGTTTGAGTGAAAGAGGAGGGAGGAATCAGGGATGGCTGCGCTCACAGGCTATGAATTACCCACAACGTGCTCACTAGTTTGCGCCAACTGCAGGAGATCACGAAAGCAGTCCTCGTTGTATTGCAATGGCCATGGAAATTTGAAAAGACAGCAGCTGCCTATTTAGGCAGAAGCTAAACACCCACGTTGATCCGATTCGGCAGCAACCGAGTCTGTGGCCACACGTGGCAATGAGCCACCGCAATGTATTGCGAAATGTGAGGGCAGAGGACCAAGGCCAACCTCTCAACGTCACGGTACGCACATATGCAAGATCACCTTTTAATCCTGATTCGATAGGTTGGTAGCACCCCACTGACTTACTCCGAGTCCTACCTAAGGCTACCTCAATGTAACGCCTTCACCAGGTCCCGATGCTCGACTCATTCCATTGCAGCTCGTCGACTGTGCATGTGGACTCTTCGCAGACTATGGCCTTCTCTAGCTGTCGCAGCTGAGGGCGAGGCGTGTTGATCTTCCAGAGGCAGACCTTTGCGAGTGTAGACGGGCGTTCAGCCTGAGCTTTTGTGCCTCAGGTCTTTAGCCATGGCGACAAACACTAGAATGCACGCTGCGAGTGGAGCATCAAGAGGCTCGGAGTTTTCTGATGCGCTCAAATCCAGAGTACAAGGTACACTCGATGTATAGCGACTCGGAGTCACGGTCGAGATTGACGTTACTCGAGACGGTAGCAGCAAATGCAGTGGTCACGCCCTTGTAGCAGTGGTGTTCAGTAAGAGCAGGTTAAATTCTTGTCCTAGTAGCACATATCAATCAAGTCGGCACCGGGCCGTCATTGAGTACATAGGATTGAAGTGGAGGTGTTGCGATCACCAGCGTATGATACTAGTAGTACGGAACAAAGCATAGCATGAGGTTGAAAATGATGGGGGAGAGAAGAGTACCCGTTTATGTATTGTATGTATGTAAGCAATCTGGTGTTGAAAATTAGAAACCTTCGAACGTCGTCAACAGCTTCTCGTATGTGATCAAACCACCGGAGGTCTCAAACGTGTCGAACGAATTCTTGAGTTCCTCCGCGCTTTGTATCGGCACCGTTTCTGGCATCATGGCGCTCATGTAGAAGGGTCCCTTGAAAGCCACAAGCCAAGTGCGTAGGTGCTCGAAGAGCGGAGAGAGGCGTAGGGCCATAGAATTTAAATGTTTCCAGAGCAAAAGCAGTTTCTTCGCGAGTATCTGCTCGTATGTTCCAAACTCCCAGGTAGCCAGTTCGGCGTTACGAGCCTTTGCATAATCGTCGGGCGAATTGGGGTCCGCAATCTTGATAGCGCACCACAAGGTTACCCAAAAGACGGACTCGTAATCATGTTTGACACAGTGGATGACACGCTTGCACTGGCTGCCCATCGCCTCGGCGTTATGCATGTCCCCAACCAATTCAGTGGCCATGAAGGGTAAAGTTCCAGTCCGGTGGCGCGCCGTAGCTCCCTTAGGAAATCCATTCTCGTCCACGAATACCGCCAGATCGAAGTCGATGAGAATAAAGCGGTCCTCTCCATTGCGGTTCTGGTACATTATGTTGCCTTCGCTGATGTCGCGATGCAAAATAAACTCCTTGTACCGTAAATCACGGATACCTGCAGAGTTCCAATTAGATCGTGACGTGAATGGATTGTCAACATGCTTACAGGTGATGAGTTGCTTGGCCATCTCCACGAGAGAATCGGGAGCCTGCACAAGTTTCTCAGATAGAGGAGTGTAACGATCCATCACGAGGCAGCGAAGAACGCGGTCGTTGTCTGGGTCCGGAGCCGTGGCAAAGAGCTTGCGAATACCGCTCGACAGATGCCAGAGGTCCTTGGACTTCAGGAATTCAGGCACATGCTCAATACCGAGCTTGCGAGCATGCTCCACCAGATCGAATTCAGAAGTCCGCTTAACGTACTGCTGAGACACCTTGACGATGACGCGACCACCACCGGCCGCGGATGTAGTCCCTTCATAAATCGTCGTCCTTCGACCAACGAGAGCGTACTGAGAGTAGATATGTTTGCCAAGAGTGACAATGAAGGGCACGTTCTTCTCCTTGTCCTCGTCCGTGGAGAGATCGATCGTATGCTCCTTCAGGCACCTGATCGGAAAGGCGGAGGGGTGGGGCTTGGTTGTGGGTGGGGTAATAACGTGAGCGGGAATAGCGCCGAACTGTTCAGCATCACAGTAGGCGAGAGCGACGAAGATGGCTGCAACTTGTTCAAAGTTGGTAATGAGGGACAACTTCTCCCTATTCACGCCCGCGTCGGGGCACGTACGGACGATACCAGAAGCGTCGAAGTACCAAAGCGAGATGAGTTCGTCTCGAAAAATGACACCAATATTGTGCATGCGTGTTCCACGCGTCGAGCCAAGCATTTCGAGCGCATATCCGCCAAGCTGAATCTCGGCGTCCGTAGTGGTAGAGCTCCTCCGGGATGGCCTGTCAGAAGATCCGCCAGATTGCGTAGCACCTTTAGTTTTCTTTGCCGGTCTCGCAGAGACCAATGCTTCCGAGCCACGAGAACGCTTGGAGCCAGTCGACGCCGTCTCAGCCACCTCGGCGTTTGCCATCTCCTCGACCTCCTCGACCTCCTCAACGTTCTCAACCTCCTCAACCTCTGCAGCGTCAGCGACTTCCTCCGACTGGGTGGTAGTACAAGCAACCTAAAGCATCCGTCAATAACGCGAACAATTAGCGACAAGAACGGACGCTGACCTCGGGTGAAGCACTGCATTTCTGCTGCTGTCGCTTGTGTCGCTCGACGTTGAGCTTCGGCTTGATTGGCCCGCTGTACTTCAGCTCCACGCACACCAAGGCCGCAGCCCATTCGACACCGTGCTTGCCGAGACCCTTCGTGTGCTTCATCTCTCCTATACGAGAAGCGAGGATGTCTGGTTTACGTTTGGCCGCCAAGCTGTCCTGCTCTGCTAGCCTGCGCATATACTTCGGATCGTTTCTGTAGAATTGGATGTCGTCAATGGGCGTGCGGGCGGCGATGTCGTCCATGTGGAGCTCTTGAACCAGCTTGAGTACGCGCATGATGATGTTGGAAAGTGGGACATATCGAGCCGTTTCGAGTGTTACCTCGCAGAAGGCGTCGAGCTCTTTGGCAATGACTTCGTCATCGAAGAAGGAGTTCTTCGTGATGAAGGCGACCCATCGATCCATCTTGTCGGCATCCACGCCACACACGGCGTGCAACCAATTGGAGACAGAGACGTTCTCGGTAAACTTGGCCATGTCCTCCTTCACCTGAGGGTCCACGCTTTCTTTCGTGTGGCTGGTAGAAACTGTACTGGAGTGGCTGGTGCGAGCTGGTGTCTGCGTCATACTGCTAAGATCCTCAACGCGAGAGTGCCGCGGTTTACTAGGCGTGACGGGAGGGCCACTGTTGGGAGTAGGCATAGTGGTGACACGTTGTGGTTTGAGTGAGAGGTAGGAGGAGCGAGAGAGAGCCGCACTCACCAATTATAAACAAGTCACAACGTGGCCGGTAATTTGCGCCGGCCACCGGAGATTGCGAAAGCAGACCTCGTTGCTGCACAATGGGGTTTTGGTTGAAAAGACAGCAACTGCCTATTTAGGAAGTAGCTAAACCCATGTGTTGATCCGAAGGCCCGGCAGCAGCAATCTCACACTGGATCTGTGGTCATGAAAACACGCGTCAAGATGGCAATGCCACGCACGCCCTCAACATGTACAGCACGCCAACGACATTTTAGCACCATACGACCTTGATACGGGCCAAATCGATACACTCTGAGTCAGCGTAAGGGTGGTCGGCTCTCGCAGGAAAGGGACGGAAGCAATAGGGTCGTTCATCTACCACTGCGGGCAAAGGCCGATTTCACATGGCGCGAAAGTATTGTGAGAGTTTTTCAATATATCCAGAATCCTGTGAATATCTGGCCATCTTTGGAGGGTTATATCAATATACAATCAAAGACATTTTTGTGATTTTTCTAAACATTTTCAAGCCTATCTACTGGCAGTCTTTCCGTGCTCTGCAAATCTGTGTGAATATTGATTTTGTGGGCAGATCTCCAATGTACCTGAAATCCTACAAAAACATCAGATTTCCCATGTGTGTTGGGTGATGGCAAAGATAACATGGCAAACAACTTTCCAGAACCTTTTGGTAGCACATGCATGCAACGAGGTAGGATGCCGGAAATTCTACCCGCCCTTTCCTGTTCTGGATTTTTTCATGAGCTTTTCCCACGCCCCGCCAAATCCATGGAAGGCATCTTTTCCACTTGGCTTTCTGAGCCTTGAAAGGTAAACTTTCTTTGTTCTTTTTGATTTAATTACCACTCAAAACCCAGAAATTAAAAGGCACAGAATCTGTATAGAATTATTTTGTATTCTCAAACATTAAGTTACAATTCCAAGCACAAAATTGCTTATGGATTATCTGCTGATATTTAACATTTAAGTGGATAATCATGCAGATTTCAAGACATGTGAAATTGGTGTTTGCTCCTAGTGTACCAGTCCACAACTTTTGAACTCACAGGTCCTTCCTACTGCAAATATTGTCAAAGTCAATACAGACTCCCGTAACAGTAACCTGAAAAGGACCCAGACCAACAACAATGTTACTACGCAGGGCCAGTTCTTTTCTTTGAATGCACGCCAGACACAAGGACATTGATTAGCATCAAGTTGGACTGAACAGAGCAAAGCAAAGTGATATCATTACTACTGTGCAAACAACAGTTACAAACTAAGTGAGAGTACAATTGAAAATTGCAAGCTGCCCCTGGAACTCAGTCTAAATATCCCTGCAAATCTCCTCGCGCGTACGTGCAGCTACAGGTCCAGGAAGGACCTTCTCTGCTGGGCCACTTGGCAAGTTTTATTGTATTTTATGGTGTTGCACTATCTCATTGCTGCTGTAGGCCCATCTATCTAGGACCATTCAAGACCTTCTCAATATCACTGCAAAATGTGCACCAAGCATTCTCATCACCAAGCCAAAATTCCACTTCCTAGTCCATCTTCTAGCATACATCCGCCATTTTGGCCCTGCCATTCTCTTTTCAACAGAACACTATGAGAGCTTCAACCACGTATTCTGGCTTTCATGCATCCACAGCAATCACCAATCACCCAGTTACAACTCATCTAAGACCTTTGCTGCACAGGACGCTGTCAAGCATGTGGTCCTTGGTGGATTCTGGTAAGATGCCGAGAAGTAGACTTGGAGATCTGCAGGTCAAGGAGTTCAAGACTACATGAGGGATCATCCAGAAGAGAAAGCACACCTTGGTTATAAAAAAACCAAGCCTGTTATTTCTGGTATGATTCTGAAGATGCTACAATATCTCTGTGACTATACTGATAATTATGCTAGGATCTGCACACCTACCCAGGTCACAGCAGAGACATTCAATGTCTGTTACATGGGCACAAACATACTCCTCAACAGTTACTAGCAGCTCACCCTCAGCTCAACTTGCTGCCCATGGACTGAACACACAACACTATTTCAAGGTTGAGTCTATGACTCTCCTCAACTGCGATAAAGCTGTCACTGGGAAAGATATTCTTGTTAAGTATGGTGATAATCAGGTGAGCTATCATAGTTTTGGTAAATGTTTCACTATCATTGAATCTTCTCCTGCTCTTAGTACATGTTTGCACGTGTTATTGAGATGCTGGTGCCACTGGAAAACGCCCCCCAAGTTTCTCACATTTCTGTTCAGCTGTTCAAGATAGAGGACACACAACATGAGAAGCTTTGAGTCCCTCGACTGACCTTGACACAAGACACTGCCCTTCTCACGCTTCAGGTATGTTAAACTCAATTGTACAGCTGTATGTGCTCAGTCAGGGATGATTGCAGGACATCATATGTGAAGTCAATAGCCAGCACAATTGCACAGACTCGGACTCCCAATGCATAGGAGTGACATTGCATCCTACTCAGCAAGAACACACCTTCACCGAGCATCGTACCAAACAAATTGCTTAGCATGCAGAGACACCTCATTTCTTACTCAATATCTACTCAATTCACAACTACGAGCAGATTGCTAAAGCTCTTCCTTCATTGCTACGACACTAGGGGCAAACACCAATTTCACACACCTTGAAATTTGCATGATTACCCACTTACATGTTAACTATCAGCAGATAATCAATAGGCAATTTTGGGCTCGGAATTGTTTCTTGATGTTTGAGAATACAAAATAATGCTATACAAATTCTGTGCCTTTTCCGGGGCAGGAATTTCTGTTTTTGAAGTGGTAGTTAAATCAAAAAGAAAAATGAAAGGAAATTTACCTTTCAAGGCTCAGAAAACCAAGTGGAAAAGATGCCTTCCACGGATTCGGCAGGGTGTGGGAAAAGGGCATGAAAAAATTCAGAAAAGGAAAGGGCGGGTAGAATTTCCGGTGGCCTACCTCGTTGCATGCATGTGCTACCAAAAAGTTCTTGAAAGTTGTTTGCCATGTTATGTTTGCCATCACCCGACACATGTGGGAAATCTATTCGTTTTTCAATTTTAGGTCAGTTGGAAATCTGCCCAAAAAATCAATATTCACACAGATTTTCAGAGTGCGGAAAGGCTGCCAGTAGATAGGCTTGAAAATTTGTGGAAAAATCACAAAAATGTCTTTGATTGTATATTAATCTAACCCCCCAAACATAACCAGATATTCACGGGATTTTTAACATATCAACTAACTCTCACAATAATTTCACGTCATGTGAAATCGGCCTTTGCCCGCAGTGCGACAGGCTGAGCCAGTGGTCTCTGACACAGCAATTTTAGAAGTGCACATGGGAGCTCAAAAAGCTGCATCAAATGCTGCACTTCCACCTTCCAGGACCATAAGGATGACAACACCGATCACTGGGAGAGATCTCACTCCAGCAACGTTCAATGTGTCCAACGTCATGACACAGCCTTTACCAGGTAAGCCCCTGCGCATGAAGGGTATATCTGCACACACACTGATGATCATGTTCATCACATGCAGACAGCAGAGCCGTGACTGCACAACCATTTGAAACACCTTAATGGAGCTCGATCAAACAAGGTGCAAAGTGCAAGGTAACAGAAATGGATGTGAGTTTCAGATCCTGCAATTATTGTGCATGTGTTCATTTTCTGTGGGCAGAAGGAAGCAGGCAGAGGTTGCCAAGCCAATTCAATTGCTTCCAGCTCTCAATCTCAAAATTGCGAGAGCAACACTGGTGCTGCATGTGCTGATTCACAATGGCAGCGTTCATTTTCTTGGCCAACAGCACAGCCAGGTCCTCACATCCCTGAGTCTGGGCCACCCTTTCCACCTCCATTTGTGCCGCCGCAGTTCCTCCACCATTCTCCCCACACCCACCTCCATTTGCACCGCCACCATTCCTTTCACCATTCTCCCCACACCCGACACATGCAATGAACATGCAAACATCAATTCCGCCACCGCACCCATCCCACACAATCGACATGCCTGTTGCAGATTGCAATCCACCACACCCCTCAGCCGTGCCTTTTCAACCTTTCAATTGATTCTTGCGCTGGACCTGTGCAACACCATTTGGGCCCAAAAATGACCCTTCACACATGTAAACTCGTGCCTTGCTTTGTTAATCATACTTCATGCTCACTCGTCATGGTCAATTTGTGTGACCTCATTGTTGACCAAACAAAGATAAACACGGTGCGTTTATATTGATGCAGGGCGCTTCTGACCTTTCTCCAGGTCACACTGGTTGTTCACCGCCCTTGCCTCTCATGAGTCTCTTCGACAACCTTTATTGTGGCGACATGCCCTCGTCGCACAAAGCTGTGGCCTCAAACCTTTCCTTTCCTCCATCCTCTTCTTTCTACCCCCCAGCACCAGCGAGGACAACACTGGCCTCAACAACGTCCCGCAAATTTCCCAATCAGACAGCACTGAATCCATTGCCTCCATCAGCACTGGTTCATTGTTGTTGCCATGACAGTTCCCCCAAGTTGGGACCTGAGAGGAAGAAGCAATTGCTTGCATTTGCGCGCAGCAGATGCTTGGAGTACCATCTCGACAAGACCGCAGCTGACCACTTCAGCCAGGTAAGTAACAAGCTTCTGTCACACCTCATGCTGACATTGCTGCTACAGCTTAATTCCGACCAATGCAGTCTTGGAAATTTTGTCCTCCTCAAGGCCCAGCTCTTGTCAAAGAGTGACAAGACTTTTCTGTCCAAGTCCTACAAGGCACATGTTGCCGACCAGGTTCTGGTGTGCTTAACATGTCCGTCCATCCCTGCCTACCTCAAGAATGCAGTCGACACGGTCATGGTTAGTACACTCTACAACATGCATATTGTTCACACTAACTTCCAAACATTTGCGGACCTTCATCAAGGAGTCCCCTGAATGGTTCAAGCCCATGGAGAAGTGGAGGATGATCCGGACCATTGTAAGCAATGCCATGACCTGCCACCGATTGGATATCAAGGCTACGGTGAGTTGCACCGTTCTATCAATGTGGCTTGGTGGTCACTAACCTTATACTACAGATCACCGCTTCCCTCGTCTCAAGCACGGACAAAAACAAGCCGCGCAAAGGGGCACAAGATATCATGGCCCTGGTCAGCGAGATTGTGCCTGAATATATAAGCACAGACTGCTCACACTACGTTTGCTTTGCATTTCTTGTAAGTCCTCTTGCTCATGAGGGAAGTCTGCCCTGCTAACCTCAATCTGCAGCACCAGTGCTATCTCAAGCATTGTGTACTTCAAGCCAACACCACCGCTGAAGGTGCAAGCAGCGCTGCTGGGCCTTCAAAGAAGGATGATAGTTACTGGAAGTACGTCGACAACGAGCTTCAGAAGGCAAATGTCCAGCTCAAGGCCAAGTTGGCATCCAATGCGCAGGCTGCGACGCTACTCAAGGAGTGAGTCATTGCCAAATCTTGAGCAGCACAGTTACTAAACAAGTCACTAGGTACTTTGACAACTGCCTCAAAGCCAACTTGCATATGTTCTCCATCTGCAACAGAGTGCTGCCCATGGGCCCTGCTGATCTCCTTCCCATTCAGCGGGCTGTCAAGAAGTTCATGAGCTGCGTTGTTGTCTGATTGTGGGATTGTGGTTGGCTTTCCTCTCGCTGTTGCGCTTGTTCTCGTAATTGTGCTTGTTCTCTTGTTGTTGCCCTTTTTGTCCTCTTGTTGTCGCACTTGTTCTTCTCTTGTCTTCGCGCTTGTGCTTGCATGTGAATACTGTTGTTTCTCCACTCTCGTACCCTGTCTTTCACACAATGTTGTACCCTTTCAATAGCTTAAATTCATTGCATGCTAATATGATCTGTAAGGGTGCGACGGCGGTCCTTCCTAATATGGCAGGTGGCGCGTTATACGCAGGCAGTCGGGACTGCCTTATATAGGTAATATACAGTCGGACTCGGGTGGCTGTTATATAAGCCATTCCACTTTACTAGAGTAGATCATCTTTATCTTACATCTTGTACATACGTCGAGTTCCGAATACATTCGGTCAAACTCTGTTCATGTGTGCGCGTGAGGTATCGACATACCCTTTACACTGTTTTGAGTTTTGAGACTTCAAAATCGACATATACTTAGTGCTACAAAGTAGCGCTCCACAGACGAGCTAAACATCTATCTCACTCTTATCTCATCTGAGATGCCACCAGCTCGCAAAAAAGGGACTGATAAAGTCCCACCAACTAGCACGCGTGGTCAGGACGACCCTGAAGGGTCACCTCGACGTCGGACCCGAGGGTCCGACACCATCCAGGGCTTCTTCGGCATCCACTGTTTCGAGGGACAGGTTGGACAGTCGCACCAACAGAAGTGACACCACAGAGCGCCTGCAAGGGGAGGCCGGATCACGTCCCACGACACATAGTAAATCTCGGGCCAACTCAACCACTTCCACAGAGGAAGTGCGGGAGGCGATAAAGGGACCCTCAAAGATACCTAGACAAACGACAAAAGGTACTCGAGTACCTGGCGATGGTCCACCAGCCACAATCACAAAAGTCGCTCTTACTCTCACGAGTAGCGAGGAGGACGTACAACGTCCGGATGCAGAGGAACCCAATTTCCTAGATGACCTATGTACCGACCCGGAGCTGGACAATATTCGCCCTCAAGACTCGGCATCTGGAAGGAACACACGTTCCTCTAGTGCATACCCAGAGACGCATATCCCTCGCGGAGTAGGCATTGAGACAATTAATGAGGAGGGTGAACAGGCACCCAGTAATGGATCGGGACGTCTCAACGTCATACAAGGAGTGATCCAAGATGCATGGGATTGTATGAGAGTGCAGCACGTCGAGATGTTGGAGATGCGAGCGCAGAGACTCGAGGATATAGAACAGCAGCAAGAAAGGAGCCGAGAGGAGGAACACAGGTACGCGGCGATGTCCAACAATCTAATGGCATTGCAGCGCACCCTCCTCACAATGGCATCAACCCAGGGGTACGAAGTACCCAAAATAGTAGATATGTCACTTCCCTCCATTGAGATCCACGGAGAATCCTCCAGAGCTGAGACAGCTAGCGTACGCGTCTCGCCTGATACCCGATACCCGAGGGTAGAAAGATATGAGGGAGAGGTGATAGTGGACGAGACAGCGGGGACTACACGGCTGGGCAAAGACACGCCCACTCGCCTCAGGGAAGCGGGACTGCTTCCCCCACTTGTCCCAATATGGATGCCTACACATGAACAACCCCGTAGGGTTAACGTTAACGCATCCGCAAGTGGGATGATGGGTCGCACAGGTATTGCGAACAAAGGGGGTCCAGAAGGAATTTGCCACGGGTAGTAGTAGCTCAGACAGCGGGAGCTCCAGTAATGGGCATCGCGATGCCCTAGGAAATGACACATCCATGGAATCCGACAGTGAAGTCAACGCAAGGCAACACCATGCACCTACTGTGCTTGCGGTACCCCAGTCCGCCGCCCCGCGTGGACTTAACCCAAGGTACATAGTACCTGTCACGTCAGGGCAACAGCCACCTAGACGGCGATCCAGGAGGCAGCCACCGGGTGTGCTTAACACACCCAACCCATTTGCGCAGAGACCGGCGTCCCCAGCACAACCTGATCCAGACACATATGTGGATAACACGCGCCAATGGATCGCGGAAGTGATACATCAGGACATTGACCATGACCCGGCTAACCTACCGATGCTAAACCGCAACATAAAGGTCAACATGCCACCCCCGTATGAAGGGGAGGATGATGTGGAAGTATTCGGTCAATGGATCATGAACGTATCCAGATTCTGTTACATGACCAGGCTAGTGGGAGACGCGTTGGACCACCAGCGTGTGGTCCTGTTGGGAGACATGCTGAAGGGTGAGGCCACGGAATGGTACAACGCGGAAGTGTGATCACCTGAACAAATGAAAAGGAACTGGACGTTCCTGGAGGTGGTATACGCACTTCAGGACCGCTTTGTGCACCAAGCTACCGCACAACTGGCGTCCGAACGGTACGAATCCGTGTGGTTCAAGGAGGCAACTGGAGTAGCTGGTCTAGCAAACGAGTTACTCAAATACTCCGGGAGAATGGTGGAACAGCCAGATGCATACTCCATGCGGAAGAAGCTGCAGAGGGAGTTACCTGCCGCAATAGTAACGCCTATGCTGCGGAACCTGCGTATGAATGCCGAGAACTCTACGTTCTCCAACATGGTGTGAGAAGCACTGGCGATTGAGAACGCAAACAAAGCACTGGACCTTCATCAGAAGCGACGAGACACTAGAAAAGCCGAACCCGCACGAACTAAAAGGCCAGAGGCAAATACGATGCCTGGAAATCAGAGCTGAAGGCGGGTGGCCTTCTCGAGGAGTAGCACTCCTAGACCGGGAACAGTCGGCCAGTCAACACCAGCCTTGACTAGAAACAATGTGGTTAACACCACTACAGCACGTTCGGAGGACAGGCCGGTCAGCAGCGCAAGCAGAGCCATCAGACGTACCAATGAGGGAGTGCAAAATCCCGTAGCAGGGAGATGTGGTGGTGACCGTCCGCCAGTTCAGTGCTATGGATGTGGCGGATGGGGCCACGTCAAAACGTCCCCAGAGTGTCCCCTCAACAAGGACAATGCATTGCGCATGATGGAGGATCAGCCAGAGGGGGCTGAGGAGCAGGAGAGCCATGACGAACCTCAGGGTGAGAACAACGGCAGCCAGCGAGACGAACACCTCGCAAGTTTTGGATGACCCAGGACGGTAGTTTGTCCTTTGAAGGGTCGCAGTACGAGGACGGTTACCTGGCCGAACTGTTTGATGAGTACGACCAGTACTCTGACGAAGATACGCGTGAACAGATGCTGGCCATGCGAGTAATCGAGTATGATGAGGGGGATGGGAAGAGGGTTCCCAAGAGCGCCTCGCTGCCATGCGGGACGACAAGGCACAGCGGACAGCGATGAGGGTCACCTCACAAGCTAGGCCACAGTCTTTAGTTCACGCTAAGTGTATAACAATACACGGAGAAGTTAATGGCCTGAAAGGGAAGATACTCCTTGACTCGGGATCGTCTATCAACGCAATCAGCCCGTCGTTTGCCACCGTGGCAGACGTCACAGCATTCCCACTGGAGAATCCTATTGGTCTACAGCTGGGGTGTGTGGGCAGTCGATCGAAGATCAACTACGGGGTCCAGGTCGACCTGAAGATGGGAGGGGTATCACACAATACCTACTTAGATGTCGTAAACATTGATCACTATGACATGATCCTGGGGATACCCTTCCTGCAGGCGAACACGGTGAAGGTGAATTTCACATCACGCGAGGTATACATGGGTAATGCCCTGGTACCTGCGCTGAAGGGGGAGGAGATTACGATGCAGAAGGCTGGGCAAAAGGTAATGATACCTGGTGATGGAAAACTGCGGGGAAAGGATGGCAAGCCATCCGAATGACTCGCAGTAGCGCAGGTCAGGTCGGGGAAGCATAGCCTAAAGGGAAGCTCGACTCAGACAATATACCCAACGTCTTCCCGACACATAGACTCTGGTAGTCTTAACAATAACAATAAAAAAGCTGTATTTGTACAGGATAAACAACGAACACAGCTCACCAAGAGTGACATCCCACAATTGAGAGCGTGGTGGCTCTCTGAGTATAAGAACATTATGTCCGGAGTACCGGAGGTGTTACCCCCTTTCCGTGAAATCAATCACTCAATACTGTTAATCGACAAGAAGAAGGTATACAGGTACTACCTACCTAGATGCCCGGATGCGCTCAAACCACAGTTGATCAATAAAATCAACCGGTATGAGCATTCGGGATGGTGGATACCCACCAACGTGCCACAGGCAATGCCGATGATGTGCCTACCAAAGCGAGACGGTAAACTGCGAACCGTATTCAATTGCAGACAGCGGAATGATAACACAATTCACGATGTGTCCCCATTCCCGGACCAGGAGCAAATCCGAATGGATGTGGCTTGTGCCCTGTACAGGTCGAAGATCGACCTCTCCAACGCCTACGAGCAGATTTGAGTGGCTGTTAACGATGTGTGGGAGACTGCATTCTCCACCGTATATGGAACCATGTTGAGCAACGTCATGCAGCAGGGTGACTGCAATGCTCCGTCGACGTTCCAAAGACTGATGGTGTATATCTTCTGCGACAATATCGGGAAGTACATACATGTGTACCTGGACAATATTTTCATATTCTCAAGGAGCATCGAGGATCATGAAGATCACCTAGGCATATGCCTCCGGAAATTGCGGGAGGCCAAACTCTTCCTAAAGGACGTGAAAGTCCTGCTTTATGCGCAGTCCATGGAGTGCCTGGGCCACTTGATCGACAACAAGGGTCTACACGCTGACTCGGACAAGATGGCTAAGGTCCGAAACTGGAGAACACCACGAGACTATGGTGATATTCAACGATTTCTGGGCCTAGTACAATATTTGGCCAACTTTATGCCTGACGTCTCAATGTTCACGGGCCCGTTGGCGGAGATCACCAGGAATGGACATTCCTTTGAGTGGCGGCCGCTACACCAGAAGTGCTTCGAATCAATAAAGCAGTTAGCATGTAAGGTGCTGATCCTACAACCAATCGACCCCAGCACGGGTGAACCAATCTGGTTGATCTGTGACGCCTCGACATATGGGGTGGGGGCCGTCTACGGTCTGGGGGGAGGAATACACATGCGCCTCACACTCAAGCCTTGCATTTTATTTATTCATTCTTTTCTTTATCTTATTTCTGAATTTTCTCTCTTTTCTTTTCTCTCTCTTTTTTTCTTACTTCACTCATAAAAGAAGCGGCAAAAACAATTTATTGCGCAGACTAGTACAGATTATGTAAAAACCGCGGAAAACAGCGACAGACTGCAACAACCAAGCAACAGCGACAACCCACGGATCCCCTACTGACGCGAAGGACCAGCGAAGAGAGTGGCCTCCTCCGCAACGACCTCCTCCAGCTCACGCCGCGCGGCCAGGATCTTGGCCTTGTAGAGCACAGCGTTGTTGCGCAGGGCGGTCATCCGCGCCTTGCCAATGGTGAGCTGGCCGAGGACGGCGCCGAGCTTGGTCTTGAGGGCGGTGAGGTACTGTTGCAGTACCACCCAGTTGGTGACGCGAGCAGGGGTGGGTGTGGGAGGAGCGCCTCCAGGGAGCTCCGCGGATCAGCCAGGCACCTCCTCAAGGACGTCGTCAACGTTGAAGACGACGGGCGGAGGGTGAGGAGAAGGAGGACGGGCGTCCTGAGGGCGGCGCAGTTCTGCCCGCAGGGGCGAGACGACTACATCCATTTTGAGGCCGCTGGGACCTGCGGCGGCGACGCGAGGAGGAGAGGGGGGGGCCTTGCCTTTGCCCTTGGTATTGGAAGCGACGGAGGCGGCGACCGGAGGGCGAGAGGTGGCGGCGGAAGAGGCGGAGAGGGGGGCAGCTGGCTCCTTGTCAACGACCTGGACATCCTCCTGCGCATGGGCGACATCCGGCGCGACCTCGTCAAAGGGTTTGCCGTTGAACCGGCAGGCGTGCTTGATGTCTCCACAAGGGAGACAGCGGAAGGACCGCGTACCGTTGCTTGGACGGTGGCACCACTCGACGTCCTTCTCCTTGCAATAGTCGCACTGAAAGGGATAGGGAAGTTAGCGGAGGAGGACAGAGAGAGAGAGAGAGAGAGAGAGGACACACCCGGCTCTCGCCGAGAGCGACTGTGGTCGCGGTCCATTGAGTGGGCAGGTTGTGCCACTCCTTGCCGGTGAGCGGGTTGGGACCCACGCCTTGCAGCTGGGCTTGCTGCGCCTGCGACAGTTTTTTGGCCGGGGGCCCGGCCCTTACCTAGAGAGAAGCAGAGGAATCTGCCCTCTTGCGCTTCAGCGGAGGACGCGGCTGCGCCTCCTCCTCGTCCTCGTCCGTGAGCTCGATCACGACAAGCTCGGACTCCTGCGCGACGCTTGCGGACCATGACCTGGAAGCCGAAGACTGTTGGTCGTCGGCGGAGCCCTCAGCGTCCAAGTCAGCCTCGTTTTTGGGCCAGTCGCCGACCCACCAGTCCCATTCGAGCAAGAGCTCGACAATGGGGGCCTCAAGGTAGGACGCCTGCCGGAGGTGGGCGCTGAGGCTTCGCCAGAGGGGGCAAAGAGTGTTGCGAAAGGCGACCTGCTGGGCTTGCGGCAGGCGAACGCGGTGTTCCTTGGCGGCGAAAGGCGAGAACAAGTTGAGGAAGGCAAGGTTGGTGCCTTGGTCCTTGCAGAGCGGAGACATGTCCTCGTATGCTTGCTAGAAGGGAAAGTGAACAGGAGAGGTGGTAGAACGGGCCAGGGTACTTACAAAGATTTTGATCACCTCTGCGACCCACCTGCCAGTTAGGTCAGCCCGTATCCGCAAGACGGAGTCCAAGACAGCCGCGGACGCCTCAAGCTGCTGGCGCACGGCGAGCAGCTGCTCAGCAGGGGAGGGTGGTGGAGGGCCTCGTCCCACGCGGGCGGTCATGGTGCGGAGAGGCAAGCGGTTGTGGCAAGTGGTTGGGCGAGGAGCAACGCAACGGGAGGAGGACGCTTGGGCTGACATGTCAGGGGAGGGCAAAAGCAGAGGGAGGGCGGAAGCAGAGCAAGAAGCAGGGCGAGAAGCAGAGGAGGAGAGGGCAAAAAAGTTTGAAGTCCAACAACACAATAGCGCGAGGATCCTCGTGGTCTGAGTTCCCACGGTTCGACTTGCCACGTGAGAACCGGGGACGGTTCGGATTTTAGTTGGGGGGAGAATGATACGCCCGGAAATCGGCTAGGCGCGGAGACCCGGCAGCAGCCCGCCATTTGCGCGGCCCGCGTCATCCTGAGCGGCAAATCCCTCCACTTTCCCAGCGTCACGGGCACGAGGAGTTCACCGAGGTCACGAGGAGTTCGCCGAGGATCCGAGGACTTAACAAGGAGCAGCAACGCGCCGGAAACATCCGAGGCCAAGGAATCACACCGAACCCTGACACACAGACACGCCCCTTTTGCATCGGAGCATGGGCCGGCCAGCCACCAAGTGTTTCGGACGCGGGTTGGACCAACGGTAGAAGAAACTTGACGCGCGAACCCCGTTTCAGGAAGACTCCTATCATGCCACGCTGTGTAACTCCTGGACGGCGCCTCATCACCTGCTCGCGACGGTTGGCGCCTCTTCAGCGCAAGGGCGCGCGCCGCTACTCCGCGTCGACCAACGCTGTGTCCCGCCAGGCGTCGACTCGCTGGACATTTTGCCTCTGCAGACGGAAGTATTCTGCCACCCTGTTTCCTCGCTCTCGCGTTTGGGTTTAGGACATAGAAGGAAAGGTTTAGGAGAGGGTCTTTAGGGTATATAAAAAGGTGTTGCTTGTACTGCGTAGAAAAAAATCAATCCCCACCCCAGTTTCCAGAGTACACTTTACGTTTTGCGTTCGCGTCGAGGGAGTCTCTTCGCGCCCATAGCTGTAGCTTCTTCTGCGTTGTCTCACTGCGACTTCTTCCACGTTCAGGACCTTTTGTCCCGCTTGACTGTGATCGCCCGCGCGCGCCACACCCAGATTGTTGGCTGTCCCCAGACTTTAAAGGCAAGGACCACGAGTGCGAACTAGTGCAGTTCAATCTTACCAGCTCTACCAACGTTGTCGTTGGCCACGCATTCGCCTGCAATACGCACCGCCGTTCGGGAAGTGTTGTTCTACACTACCGCCACCACGCGCAGTCTGTCGAGTCAAATTGACTGCGATCTTACATAGCCTTGCGCTGCGACACGCGCTCCATTAGTTTATCTTCCTCTACGGTTCCTTTCGGCTTTGTTACACCGCGTTTGCTTTTTAAACTGCGTTATTTTACTGCGTTACTGCGTTTCGTTTCACCTTCACTGCGTCGAGCTTACTGCGTTCACTTTCACTGCGCTCGCGTTTTACAGCGACTTCTTCATCTTCACCAGCAACCGCGTTTTGTGTCCGAGATTCATACTGCGCCTGCGTTTATCATCTGCGTCTCTCCGCGCGCCGTTTTCCTACAAGTCGCGACATCTCCTGCGCGTTCTCTTCGAGCCGCGCTATAACTCTTTCGCTTTCACCGCGCCGACTTGCCCTTTTACCTGCGATACGCGTGGTAGTTGCCAGTCTAGCTCCATTCACATAAAACTTATATCACAAACCTTGTCGCTCTTTACAGCACAGGTAAAACTAGGACTCTAAGACCACCTCGCACACTTTCACACTTCCGCGCTTCCACACATTTACACTTCTATTGCCACTTCGTGGTTGGTTGTGTTGTCTTTAAGGTTGTACTTACTTTTGGAGCGTGACTCAGTGTCTCAACGGACAAACTGAACCTGCCGAAGGGGAGAGCTAAAAAGTTGCATCCGAGATTTATCGGGCCGTATGATGTACTGGAGGCCCGCCCAGCGACATCCAATTACAAGCTGGATTTACCGGAGGACCTTTGTCGTAGGCGGATACACCTGGTGTTCCACATCAGTCGCCTCCGTCGACATGAACCCAACGACAAGAAGATGTTTCCACATTGGGAGGTCAATGTGTACTATGACCTGGGTACCCCCAAGGATACTGAGTGGGTGGTCGACGAGATTGTCGCCCACAGGGGGAGGGGAAGGAACTTACAGTTCCTCGTACAATGGAACCTAGGAGACAAAACATGGGAACCACTAGCGCATGTTGACGAGTTATCAGCATTAGATGAGTATCTGGAGGTCCAGGGGGCAAAAACCATAAAAGACTTGAGCTGAAGTCTACAAAATATGCCACCGCTGAGACAAGTGGGCATAGATGATACCGGACGGACAAGTAGATAAGATTAGATAAACAGTAGATTAGGCTAGACGCACAGCGTACCGCATTGGTCAAGCGCTTAAGCGGCGATCAAATATCAGGCGTTCAATTTTTTAATTTTTTTCTATTTTCTATTTTGTTTCTCTCTTTTCTCTCTTTCTCTTTCTCTTTCCCTCTTGCTCTCTCTCTATCTCTCTCTCTCTCTACCTCTCTCTCTCTCTCTCTTCCTCTCTCTCTCTCTCTCTCTCTCTCTCTCTCTCATTCTATACCTATCGACAAAGCACAGGTTGTCGCGACCTCCATACCTTACAGCATGTCGCATGGCGCAGCACGAGCCTCGCATCGCCGTGAACGGGAATCATCGTGTTCCCTGTCTGCATCTTCCGAAGGAGCTCGCTCCTATAGACGGCCCAGTGGATCGAAGCGTTGTCGCACGGAAATAGAAGTGTCCTGGGTTTATGCGTCAAACCCCTCAGTGGTCCTTCACAACGAATTGTGCGAGCCGTGCAAGGACTGGCTCGTCCACCGCGTAATGGCGAGGAAGGACGACTTGTATGGCCCTGCGTTGCGCGAGGAAGAGGACTGGTGGAGAATGTTCCTGCAAGAACATCGAGGCTGGATGGGACCCAAGGAAGTCAAGGAGCTCCAGGACGACAAGCGTAGGACTGCCAGGCATGAACGGCCGCGTGGCTGTGCTTGATCATGCACGCCGCGGCACCGAGACTCCAGCTATTCACGGGAGCAGCAGGATACTAAAAAATGGGACGCGCAGTACATCCGCGACATCAAGGAGCAGGCAAGAAAGGATGTCCAGCACATCCGGACGTTGGAACGGTTGGTGGACGAGCGCGATAGGACTATTGCCGCTCTACGGCTTGAGATAGGAGGGCTCCGTCCTTCAAATGCTGGGCCGGGTGTAGCTCACACCCTGGAAGAACGAATCATCCCCAGCCATACGGACGTGCCATCTCGCACAATGGCTCGGGATCTGAGGACTACGAATATGGCGTGCCCACCGAGAGGGCCGAACGCAAAGCTCGTCAAAAACGGGCTCTAGCTAGTGGCAGGCGTTGGGTGTCGCGGACACTGTCTGAATCGTCGCGCAGCATGTCGCCCCCACCCCAGCAAAAGGGGAAGGAACGTGACGTGGCGCGCCCGTTGCAAGAACGATTGGCCATCTGGAATGAGGCAGGAGGGTCGCCATGGGCACCAGCAGGCAACGTTGCCACACCACTGAGCAGTCGGATTGCGGACAAGGTTTCCCCACAGGTGTGGAATGCACCTATCCTGACTGCCGCACAACCGGCTGATGGCGTACTGGCTGCCAATTACCTGCCGGAGCGAGACACGTCCGGTACCGTGATACCGTTGCGTGAACGAGCCCCGGGAAGGTATCGCATCATCTACGAGGTCTTAATAGACCTTTCCCTTCAATTCCCGGTGGTGGCACCACGCTATGGTGGGGGAATCAACCCTATCACTGGGTACAAGTGGACGATGGCCAAACTCGAGGCATATCCATTAGGGATTCCTGGGATGCCTACGTATGCTGCGCCCTGGGCACCCCAGCAAGGGGGGGCGACCAGTTCAATGGTTCTCTCTGACGCAACCGACAATGTTGATGCCCAGGCCACTTCCACCACGCCAGACGCAAGTACACAGGAAGGCCCCTCTCCCCCCACGTGGGAGAGAAAGCAAATACTGGTGCCTACGGACCCAGGCGTCATTGGAGCCATGGACAGGTCCTGGCTCGACATGAACAAGTTTGCAATTGCGGGTTCCACAGCGCGATTCCTGTGGCAAAAGCCCACCTCAGTTGACAAGGTAAAGAGGATACGGGAGATATCACGTCGCTTATGTAACTCGCGGGCCCTTCAGTACTGGGGTGAGCTGGTAGCCGAGGTCAATAAAAAGAAGGGCACGAGGACGCTGGTGGAGAAGGAACTGGTTGTTCCTACAAACCGACCCTTGTGGGCCCCCTTCCGAGCACCCAAAGGAAGGCTACATCGGGAGTGTCATGCCATTCGCCGGTGGAACCCTCCCCCGTCGCCAGGATCTCCACCCGCAACGTCGATGGAGTTGGACTGCCCGTCAGGAGTCGCCATACCTCAAGAAGCACCTCAGGAGGTACCAGAGGACATTGCAATGGAAGAAGGAGAATGGGGCAATGAGGTGGGAAGAGGGGGCGTGGCCAACCACAGCCCAGCACGATTCTAAGGACAGTAGTCGCACCTGTTGTTGACTACGTCCCATGGACTTCGTCTAGGGGGCGTGTGTAAGAGTGTGACAGCGGTCCTTCCTAATATGGCAGGCGGCGCGTTACACGCAGGCAGTCGGGACTGCCTTATATAGGTACTATGCAGTCGGACTCGGGTGGCTGTTATATAAGCCATTCCACTTTAGTAGAGTAGATCATCTTTATCTTACATCTTGTACATACGTCGAGTTCCGAATACATTCGGTCAAACTCTGTTTGTGTGTGCGCGTGAGGTATCAACATACCCTTTACATGATCCAACTATGTGACTACTTGAATTTTGATCTATTGTACATCCAGTGCACACCATGAAAGCAATGTGGGCTGGATGTTTACTACAGACTACACATATATATCCCTTGTTGTCCCAATGTCAGCATAAACTACAGATGAAGTCTCAGGCCTGATGTAACTTTGACATAGGTACGCTATCTACGGAGTACATCAATTGGATCACTAATGACTTCTATCAAAGGGATGCGAGGGTGGCATAAACCGGTGCAATGTTTTTGGATGCTGCATCGGACATCCTCGCCCAAACATACTACAGCACTCAGGCTTTGCCTGGGCGTGTACTGTCATATGCTTCTGATGTCTGATGTGCCTAGTTGCTGCTTCCCATCCAGGGTAAAGCTAGCAAGGATGATAAGGGATTGCAGCAAGACCACAGTTGTTGCCAACTGAGTTGATCTTCTTGGTGTGTGGGGTAGACCCAGAAGAGTCTATCCAAATGTGAAGACCAACTATTGTCAAGAGACAAGTTGTCAACTCAGAACCCCTTGGTGTTACTACACACAACGTCGAATGATGGTCTAGGCCGTGCAGTTGCTGTCAAGCACAATGGCATACAGATGATGGGTCAATAGAAGGAATATTGATACAAAGTGGATAGACTGAGGTTCTAGCGCCATGTCTAGTGGCTATTTATACATGTTGACTTAACTACTTCTGGACCAGTACAATGTAGTGGCAACCAATCAATGGAATGGAAAGGAAGAACAATAGACAATAGAGAGATGGAACATGAGCCAAAGAACAATAGAAAAGGGGTTGAATCCAAAACAGGAGATAGATGGGGTTGGACCTGAAACAGGGGATAGACGGGGTTGGACCCAATAGAACGGTAACAGAGTTATGGAAGAGCCGAGGGTAGACTGTCACGGAGACGGAGCTCGACGTAACGACTAGGGACACGGAGTGGAAGACGACGACGAGGTGGTGGCAGGCGTATAGCACAATGCTCTCACCAGCTATAAACCTTATACAGATATCTAGCCCAGTAAAGACCAAGTTAGTATTGTGACTACCAGCTATGTAGTACAAGAGGGGGTTGCTTACCTAGCCCAGTAAAGACCAAGAGGTCGAGATGGGGGCTAGGAGCGTACATGCAGCAGTATATATAGACTTCAGGGACCTGCGCACAGACCATGTTGAGGGCAGGCTTTGCAAGAAGCCGTGTGAACGAAGAACAAAAGAACTACCTAAAGGAGAACAATAGCTATTGTCTAGACCTTGCCAAGAACTCTACCCGTGAGAGAATCTATCTAAAAGGAGACCAACTATTGTATTCCATTCCCACACCTGTGAGAACATCCTTCCATAAAGAGAACAATAGGGAAAGAACAATAAGGAGCCCATGTGGATGGTATCTATGACGTCAAACCCTAGCTATGGGCTGAGCCATGTGTCTGTAGCCATGTGGTCTTACTTAAGCTAAGTCACATGCCAGTGTGACGTAGTAGCAAGTAATGTGACCGTGTGGAGCGTCTAAGCCACGTGGTACGGGCGCTTAATAGACGTGCAAAGGAGTTTATGCAGAGAGAATTGAAACTAGGTTGTAGCCCGGAGTTTTACAGATAAAAACAAGAGGTAAATTGCGAAAATTAAGGGCTAGTCAGGCCATCCATGACATTACCCCCCTCCTAAAATCGAGCGTCCTCGCGAAGCATCACTGTGCTGTGGTGATAGAGGTCTTCTACCCGTCTACAGGGATTCAGCAGAATTGCCCCGATTGTCTAGTCAGAAGGATGCTAGGAAGTTTCTCCCCTTCTGGTGTCGTTGACTCGACGTTACCCGTCAGTGTGATGTTCTTGAGATATCCAGACCGATGTGTTTGCCTTCATCCCAGCTAAGATCGTATGTAGATGGATAGATCGTGCGAAGGAAAGCGGGGTCGGTCTGGGTATTGAATTCCCGAAAGTGCGAGCGGAGATCCGCGAAGAGTGAAGCTTTGATGACCCGGGGCGCTCCGGGGTTTGCTTTGTAGAAGTCGTCAATTGCTTCTTGACTATTCTCGAGGTTTTCTACTGGTTCCCAGCTATTGTGTCCGTCTGAATACCCTTCCCATTTGACAAGGAATTGCAATTTCTTCCAACGTCCGTGTAGCCTGCTGTCTAGCACTTTTTCGACGACGTACTGTTCTTCTCCTTCTATGACAATAGGATCAGGAGGTGGAGGTACGTCTTTGCCGTTGTCGTGCCAGGGACTTAGGTGGTTGATGTGGAAGACGGGGTGGATTCGGAGATAGCTGGGTAGATCGAGTTTGTAGTCAAGTTCACCGATACGTTCGATGACCTTGTATGGGCCGAGTTGTCGAGGACCGAGTTTAGGGGTAGCCTGATGGATCTGGACGTTCTTAGCGTTCAGCCAGACCATGTCCCCTACTTGGAAGACACGTGGAGAGCGTTTCTCAGACTCGTAGAGTTGCTTCATCTTTTCCTTGCTTAGACGAAGAGCTGCTTCGGTCTCCTTGCGTACTCGAGCCATATTATCAAGGCGCTCATCGAGTGAAGGGATATTGCTTCGCTTGCCAACTGGTATAGTGAAGTCGGGGCGATATCCATAGATGACTTCAAACGGTGTTTGGGAACTCAGCCGCCGGTAGATGATTGACCCAGTCGTCTTGTCGTTGCTGACAGAATAGACGCAGATACTGTTCGATATCCTGGTTTTTGCGTTCAACTTTGCCATTTCCTTGCGGATGATAGGCGGTCGTAAAACCAGTCTCTATGCCCAGGCGGTGATAGAGCGCACGCATGAAGCGCGCTGCAAACTGGGGTCCTCGGTCAGAGAACACCTTCTTGGGAATGCCGTGAAGTCGGAATACTTCTTTGTAGTGTAGATCGGCAATCCCCTCAGCGTTAACCCTAGTGGTAGTAGGGATGATGTGCGTTTGATCGGAGTAGTGGTCAACGTAGACCGCGATCGAATCAAATCCCTTAGAGGGTGGCAGCTGAGTGATGAGATCTACACCGATGTGTTCCCAAGGTCCGGCCGGAGTTTCCTGAGGCTGTAGTACTGCTTTAGGATGTGGAGCTGACTTGTAACGCTGACAGCGATCACAGCCTAGTACGTAAGTCTCTACAAAGGCATTCATCTTCGGCCACCAATAGTGTCGTGAGACTAGCTCTATGGTGCCGTGTTTGCCCGGATGACCAGCCGTGGGTGCGTCATGGCAAGATTTGACGATTTCGTGACGGAGCTCTTTGTTGTTAGGGATGTAGAGTTTTCCCTTGTAATAGATGAGCCCGTCACTCTCTTCCCATTCGAGTAAACCGCCGACAAGTTTGCGAGGACCCTTCTTTCGAAGGGTAGCGAGAGCTTGCACGACTTCTGCTTCTTGTTCCGTGCATTCTCGGATCTTTGATTCGAGCGGAGAAGCAGTGGCAAGCGCACTGGTAGCAAGGATGCGGAAATGTTCCGGTTTCAGTACCACCTGATCCTTGTTGTCTTCTTCGTCCGTGACAGCATGTGAGTGAAGACGAGAGAGAGGATCAGCGTGTATCATGGTACTACCGGGCTTGTGTACCAACACGAAGTCGAAGTCAGCCAAAAGTAATGACCAACGTGCTTGACGTCGAGTGAGGTGTTGCGCAGTTTTCCAGTACTGCAAGTTTGCGTGATCTGTCCAGATCTCAAATGGTTCCTTGAGCCCCTCAAGGTAGTGGCGCCAATCTTTGAGAGCTTGGTGATGGCTAACATCTCCCGATCAAAGATTTCGTAGTTACGCTCTGCTTCAGTCATAGAGGCGGACCGGTAGGCGATAGGGTGGTAGAATCCATCTTCCTTCGATTTCTGGGAGATGATTCCACCGGTCGCATAGCCCGAGGCATCGACTTCTAGACGTGTAGGGAGTTCAGGGTCCCAGACTGCCAAGATAGGCTTAGTGGTAAAGGCCTTCCTTAGCATCGTGAAGGCAGTCTCTTGTGCTGGACCCCAGACGAACGGTACATCCTTTTAGTCAGGTCGTGTAGAGGCCGTGCGTGCTTTGAGAAGTCTTGAATGAAGCGGCGGTAGAAGTTGGCAAACCCGATGAATCCTCTGACTTCTTTGAGGTTCTTGGGTGTGGGCCACGTAGAAACTGCTAGGACTTTGACAGGGTCCATAGCTACTTCGCCGGCGCGAATGATCAATCCAAGGTACTCGATCTCAGATTTCTCAAACTCGCACTTTTCCGGACGAAGATACAGATCGTGCTGCTGAAGTCGCTCGAGGACTTCATGAACAACCTTGCGGTGCTCTGTCAGGTTGTTACTCCAGATCAAGATGTCATCTAGATAGACAGCCACCTTGCCCTCGGCCACGAGGTCGGCGAAGATGTTGTCCATCAGAGCTTGGAAGGTAGCGGGTGAGTTCGTGAGACCGAAGAACATGACTTTAGGTTCGAAGAGTCCTCGGTTGGTAACGAAAGCCGCTTTGTACTCGTCTCCTTCTTTGATGCGGACATTGTGATATCCCCAACGAACATCGAATTTGGTGAAGATCTTTGCACCCTTGAGCTTGTTGATGATGTCGGTGGCAAGCGGTAGAGGGTAGCGGTTCTTCACAGTGATGTCGTTGAGTTTTCGATAGTCCTGAATAAGTCGGAGTTTGTTATCCTTCTTTTTGATGAAGAAGACTGGAGAAGCCATCGGAGACTTAGAAGGCGTGATGTAACCTTTTGCTAGGTTCTCCTGGATGAATTTGTCAAGCTCGGCTTGTTCATTCAGGGGCATAGGATAAACTTTCGATTTGATAGTCTCAGGAGCGTCTGGTTTGAGATCAATCGAATGGTCCCAGGGCTGATGCTGGGGTAGCCGATTAGACTCTTCCTCAGAGAAGACTTTAGCATGTCGGTGATACTCTGATGGAACAATGTCTTCGAAGGAGCGCTGAGCTTTAGCTTCGTTTGCTTCGGCAGCAAGCTTGGTAGAGTAGGTGAAGCCGGCCATACACCAGACTTCGTCAGTGGTGTCTTGGATAATACCGGCTTTGACCCACTGTCTATGTTCTTTGCGGTTACTGTCAACTTTCTGGAAAGGTTCATTAGGAGATTCTTCCGAGCCGCTCGGAATTGTCATTTCTCCTTTTTCCCAGTTAACGGTAGGGTTTACGCACTTGAGCCATGGTAGCCCAAGAATGACGTCTTCTGGACCTAAGTCCGTGACGAGAAACTCTGCCTTTTCCGTGTGATCTCCGACTGTGAGTGTAAGGCGAACGAAGTGCGTTAATCCGCCAGATTTATTCTTAGTTCCGTCAATGTTATGCAATGAGATAACCCTTTTGAGCGGGTGCTGAATAATCTTATGCTTCTTGACGAACTGGTGACTGATGAATAAAGCCGTAGCTCCCGAATCAATCATTGCAGGAACGCGAATGCTTCTATTCAAACCTTTAACTAGTACATGTACACGGAAATGAGATGATAACCGATCTAGCGACGATATAGTACATGAGGAGATAGTAGACGATGGGCATGGAGTAGACGTTGTGCACGAGGAAGACGAGGCAGAAGACGAGGACGACGAAGGAGGCAAGGATAGGGTATCTGGGGGACTCCCAGCTGCGGCTGTGTCACAAGTCTGCTTCAAAAAACCGCATTGATTTTGGCTGCCATCTCATCCATTTGCTTCTTTTATATGTCAAGCATGTCCTTGAGTGCCGCAATCTTAGCATCCTTGTCATTGGACGCGTCTTGCTTCGCCGGGGTAGTAGTCGACGAGGTCGACGAGGTAGCAGCAACTTTTTGTCCCTTAGGGACGCCTTGGAGTCGCTTCAGGCAAACTGCCCCCCAATGACCGGTACCACCACAATGGTTGCAGACCGGGTCGTCTGGGTGCTTTGAATCCCTCTTCTTGTGATTCTCCAAACCACAAACCGAGCAGCGCTTGCTCATCTCTTTCTTCCATTTCTGGAAGATCTCCTGCTTTCCTAGTCCAGCAAAGAGGGCGTCAAACGAGGCGGAGAAGCGAGAGGCGTCGATCTCCATAGCGTTGGGATCGCGGAACGCTTGTTGGTGGGACTTGCCGTGTCCCGACGAACTGTCCACCATAACCTTGCCTGTGCTATTGCGGAGGTCGGCAAGCTGGGCATCGACCGCCTTGCACTGATCTTTGAGTGCGTCGTACGTGGCTGCGCGAGTTTGGAAGTACGAGACACGCTGCAAGTACTCGGTGCTCAAGCTTGACTTGAGGCGATCGAAGAGGTCCTGCTGGCTCCAGCCAGTGCGAGGGGCCCAAGTCTCAAACTCCGAGATATGAGCGGCGAAGGTTTTATTACCCTGCTTCATGTTGGCAATCTTTGTCTTTGCCTCCATGACAGCGTCAATGGGTTCGAATTTGGCTTTGAAAGCCTCGATGAAGGTGTCCCAGCTGTTGCCAAAAGCTGGTTCGCTGTTTGCTAGCTCCTCAATATGAGGGCGAGCCCAGTCGGCGGCGTCGTCTTGCATGAACGACAGAGCACTGGTGATGAGCTTGTGAGGATCAAAGATCCTCGCGCCATTGTTGTCCACTCGGACCTGGCCTTGCGCGTCCTGTTGGAAAAACGCTTTGCCCTGGTTCTGAGCCCAGACAATGAAAGCATGTCGGAAAAGTCTTGCTTCCGACGATGTTTTTCCTTTAAAAGAGACGGGCTTCTCGACAATACTCCGTTCTCGGGACGTGTGCGTGGCCGCGGCGACGGCTGGTGCCTGAACAGCTGCCAAGGCAGCCACTTGATTGGTGAGGTCAATCATCCTTTGTGACAGGACGCCCAACATATTTAGGACGTCTTGCTGGCTCAGATTGGCAACTGGGGCAGCTGGAGCAGCAGGGGCAGCGGGCTGTTGATTCTGGTCCATGTCTTGTGCTGTGATGAGGCGTAGAAATGTATACAATTATTTACAAGACGTGGTGAAAACTGTGGACTGTCTAGATCCACTCGAAGTAGCTATCGTTATTGACTACGTTAAGTTGTGCTAGAACTCTATCGTAGTTTTTACGAAGCTGCTTGAAAGAAACCTTCCCAATTGCTTTGCAACCCCAGTCTAGGAGCTGCCACTCGCGGTCTGCTGTGATGGGTGCAAGATCGTCGACTCGGTTGAGGAAACGATTGACCTTGTTGACGAGGTGGAGCAGGGCGCGACGGTGGTCGGGGTTGGCGCGGTTCAGGAGTTCTTCAAGCTCTGTGAGAGCTTGCAAGCGAGTGCGGACGGCGGTAAGTTTTGGCTTGAAGATGCCTACAAGATCAACCGGTGACAACTTCTTGAAGTCGATCAACACCGGCTTTGGTGCAGCGGGGGCGGGAGTTGGTGCAGGGAGCTTTGCTAGTCGTTCTGCAAAGGTGAGCTTGTGGGTCTGTTGCTCAGCTAAGGTGCGGTCACGCTCCTCAGCAGCTCGTTCTCTGTATGCTCGTGCGGAGGCGCGAAGTTGTCGGTTTTCCTCGTAAGAGGGGACGGTGAGGGTGATGCCTTTGACAGGCGGCTTGTCACGACCATGCACACTTTTTCCTTTCTTTTCCTTTTATTTTCGTTATCCTACCTTCTCAATTTCCTTATCTTATCTTATCGATGGTACATGGCTACTGCATGTGATCAAGTGCATGTGACAGACTGGTCACATGATCATAGAAGGTGCTGGAACATTGTAGAACATCGCACCATAGCACACCATACATTCCCACGGCAGTGTTAGGAGTACAGACCCGGTACCAGGGGTCCTTGTCTGAGATGTATATAAACCCACTCTGTAGCTCCCTAAAGACCTCAGATTCTACCTCCTGGTCTTTAGGTGACGTCCACCTTGTACCTAGTCCTTTACAGTACTAATATAACCTGGTCTTTAGCTCATCGTTAGCTGCTCCCTCGTCGTCGTCTCTCCCCCTTTCATCATCATCACCCCTGTCGTCATCGTCCACGCGAGTTCGCTCGTCGTTCCTCCCCCGTCGTCACTTCCTCGCTCTTCATAAGAGTTTGGTTGTGTTCTTGACATTAGGTAGAATCTCCGTACGCTCGCCTGGACGTCGCGCAACCGCATAAATTCCCTTTCCCCAAAGTTTATAAAAGTTTAGTCCCCCCGGTTTACCAGTACGTTGTACTGGCCCGAACCTTTGATCCTACATCTCACTTCGTGGTTATAGTGCCCAAGGACGTACGCATTCGTCGCCGCATACCCGAGTCCTTCTTTGAGGCTCGTCGAGAACTACGCGAACAAGGACGTCCTCGTCTCTACACAGAAAAGGATCTTGAAGCGATCGTATCCTACGTCTCACGCCGCCCTCACTATCACCCCCTGGGCACCAGGCTTCCTGCCTTCGACCACGAAAAGTTTGCTCGCGACAACGAGTCCATCAAGGAACGTGCACGCACAGAACGCGCGCAAACCCTCGCGGAGCGAAGTAAGAAACCGTCTCTCAAGGACCGTGTCTCCCAAGCACCCCCGCCACCTCGCCCAGACGCACAAAAACCTGTGACGCTCGATTTCCACAAGTTTTCAATCAAGGACCAAGTCGGCATCCTCAAGCCGAAGATCGAGGCCACTACCAGACGCCTCAAGATCCTGATCGAACTCACTCGCGACCGGAACGATTCACAGACCCAGGCAGTTCTACTCCTCAACGATAAACTTCTGCACCTCGTCGAACACACGGAGGAAGTACTCTCCACACGCACACCTGCCCAGCTCAAGGCACTGAACTGGGGCTTACAGTCAGTAGGGCAGATCAACTTCACGCAATTGCGCAAGAGGTTGACGGAGGTTACGAGTCGAGTTGCTTTTGTAGCGGACGGAGGATACTTTGAGAAACTTCCTTTGTAGTAGACAGCAATCATTGAGTGCGATAACCGTTTCCACGTCTTCGATCCCGACATCTTCAGGATTGTCACGATAACGAAGAGGACCACGCGTATATTGAAATCTGCGAACAACAACCGTGTCCAAATCGAAATCAAAAGTTTGTAGTATCCCGTCATTTCAGAGAAGGACAACGATACCGTGGATACGTAGCCTGCGATAACAGTCAAATATCGTTAATTGTTCAAGTTCCGGGAGAAGTCGAAGTTCCAGAACTTGATACCAGTTTAGTCACAGCAGTTTCACCGGAAACCACCACTGCTACCCCTGTTCCCATCATTCCCGAAACCATACCGGAAATCCCACCGGTAACTCCTGAAGCGCCCACCGTCGTCCCCATCAATTCCGCACCTGTCACGATGACAACACCCGCAGTCGATCCTGCCTTGATTGCAGCCATTGTAGCTGCAGTTACACAAGCAATGCCAAGACCGCAAGTCACGGTCAACAATAACGACACCAAGCCCGATAGATACAAGGGCGAACATGGCCGTGACTTAGAACGGTTCTTGTCACAATGCGAGGCTTACTGGGTAACCGCCAGTATTGCCGATGAAAGAACCAAGGTCCTGACAGCAATCTACCGGTTGTCAGAAAAGGCCGCCCAATGGGCAATACCGGTCACGGACCATATGGCTGACCACAACGGTAGTTTGCCGGCCAACCTCGATACATGGGCCAAGTTTAAGACGGAGCTCAAGAAGTACTTCGGCGATGCAACGCCCGAAGATACGGCTATTCGTGAACTGGAGAAGCTCTGTGGAGCTGAGAAGAAGGAAAAGAATGCGCGGGATGTCGGCACATACGTCACTGACTTTCAGTCATACGTGGGTCGCATCAATGGGTTGAGCGACAAGGACAAGGAGATCCGGTTCATAAAGGGTCTCCCTGAATACATCTATGGGCGACTGGCAACGGCTGAAGCTCCACCGACCAATTACCAAGGTTGGATTGACAGGTCTCTGAAAATGGCGGCTGCGTATGCCCGCATCAGAGAAACGACGGAGAAGAAAATTCCGTCTGTTCCCTCGTCGACGACGACAAGACCTACCCAGTCCCAGCCCAGGTTTACCCCGGCTCCCCGTCCTTCCAACGGTCCGGTTCCTATGGAGGTTGACGCCTCCAAGATGCAACAAGGACGGCGGTGTTATAACTGCCAGGAACTCACAACGGATCCCAATCATATTGCGCGCACATGTACCAAACCCGCAGTCCCTCGTCCACCTCCTCGTGGACCACGTGTAGCAGCTACCAATGCAGAGGCCTCGACCTCTAAAGCCGAAGGGAAGAAACCGGAGGCAACCGGAGAGCCAATTCCGTCAGGGGTATCAGAAGTAACCCTAAACGCAATACTTGGAGAGCTGGAAAAGTTGAAGGCGGAGAATGCCGACCTCAAGAAGAGACTTGAGGAGGGTTTTTGATTCGGGCCGTGATTCGAGCTGCGCAAGCACGCGCCCCGCGTATACCATGTAACAATAGATTTTCCGTACTCGCGTCTGATGTATTAGAGACTGGTTCTGAATCGGAACATTTTCACGTACCCATCACAGTTTCAGGAGTGCGGAGATCTAAAGAAGTCGCAGCAATGATTGATAGTGGAGCCTCGACACTATTCATTCATAAACGGTTTGTTCGAGAGCATCGTATCAGAACCCGGAAGTTGAAACAACCCATTCCGGTGTACAACATAGACGGAACCCCAAATCGAGACGGGGCTATTGACGAAGTTGCCATTCTCAATATGAGGATAGGGGACCACGAGGAGAGGACCATCTTCACGGTCACTGATATTGGACCCGAAGACGTAATTATAGGAATCGATTGGTTGCGGTACCATAACCCCACCATTGATTGGTACGAAGGCATCATCAGGATGGATGGATGTCCTGATGCATGTAAACCCAGGCAACGGGTTGATGAGGCGAAGGAGGTTGCAGCTAAGAGAACGGCTGAGCCTAAACGTAGGAAGAGAACTCCGGGACTACGGAAAGTTGTGGAACAACTCCCGTACTTGCCGGTGGATACGGAGGATGCCGAAGAAGACATTGAGGAAACCACGGAAGGTTCAGGAAGTTTGGATGAGACCGAATCGCCGAAGTTACAGGCACAGGCCACTACTCAGCTCGGTGGAAAAGGAACTCCCCGACGCATTGTACGCACACGTCCGACACCTATGGTACAGGAAGGCGAACGCCTGTTCACTCTAGCAGGATACACATACTCTAGTGAACTAGCTGAGGTTGAGAACCGGGTTAAACCAGTCAAAACCTTTGAGGAGATGGTACCTGAGCAATATCGACAACACGCTCACATTTTCTCTGAAACGGAATCTCAACGGCTTCCAGAACACAAGTCATATGACCATGCAATTGAGTTGATTCCGGAAGCAAAAGGATTCCATGCAAAAGTTTACCCACTGTCCCATCCCGAGCAAGAAGAGCTTGACAAGTTTATCCGAGAAAATTTAGAGAAAGGGTACATTCGACCGTCAAAGTCCCCCATGGCATCACCCTTCTTCTTTGTCAAGAAAAAGGATGGAAAGTTACGCCCAGTGCAGGATTACCGGAAGCTAAACGAAGTCACTATCAAAAACAGGTATCCATTGCCGTTGATCTCCGAACTCATGGATAGACTGCGAGGCGCTAGGTTCTTCACCAAACTAGATGTCAGATGGGGATATAACAATGTCCGCATCAAAGAAGGAGATGAACACAAGGCAGCGTTTGTAACCAACCGTGGACTTTTCGAACCGACCGTCATGTTCTTCGGACTAACAAACTCTCCGGCTACATTCCAGAATATGATGAATGATATTTTTGCCGACCTCATTGCCGAAGGCAAAGTCACAGTCTACTTAGACGATATCCTTATCTATTCTAAGGAGATATCCGAGCACCGCGAGGTGGTACATGAAGTTCTGAGACGGCTCAGGCAACATGACCTATTCTTGAAACCTGAGAAATGCGAGTTTGAGAGATCAGAAACGGAGTACCTTGGCGTCATCATTGGCCACAATCATTACGTATGGATCCTGTCAAAGTAAAGGCAGTGGCTGAATGGCCTGTACCGCAGAACGTCTCTGACATCCGCCGATTCCGTGGGTTTGCAAACTTTTACCGAAGGTTCATCAGGGATTTTGGGAAGATATGTAAACCCCTAGACCGTCTCACGGGTAAGGTCCCTTGGAAATGGGGTCCTGAAGAACAGTCGGCGTTCGATGAACTCCGCCAACGATTCGTGGAAGCACCAGTATTGGCAATGTGGAGTTTTGATAGACCCACACGTTTGGAAACGGATGCATCCGGATATGCAATGGGAGGGGTGTTGGAACAACAAGCCGAAGACGGCACGTGGCACCCAGTAGCCTATCGGTCTGAAGGCATGACTGAGACCAACGAAACTATGAGATCTACGACCGAGAACTTATGGCAATTGTACGAGCCCTTGAAGACTGGCGTCATTATTTGGAAGGGCTACCAGAGAAATTCCCTATTTTCTCTGACCACAAGAATCTCGAGTATTGGAAGACCGCTCGCAACTTGACACGTCGTCAAGCGCGTTGGTCATTGTTCCTCTCACGTTTCAACTTTGAGATCATCCCAAAGCCCGGGAAATCTATGGGAAAGTCGGATTCCATGTCACGATTGGGCCAACACGAGGTCAAAGACGAAGAAGACAATCTGTCACAAGTAGTCTTAGCGCCTGAAGTTTTCCGAGCTGCCGCTTCGCAACGTGGGCAAGCTAGTGTACAGCCAGACAGAGACTTGTTGAAACGTATCCGTGACTGTTCTCTTCGAGAAACCGAGGTGGCAGAAGCACTTGCCAAAGTCAAGAAACTCGGACCTCGCCTTCTTAGCCGGGGACTCGAAGAGTGGAACAACGAGAATGGACTGTTGTTGTTCCGGGGAAAAGTTTATGTTCCTAAAGATGACGAAATCCGAAAGGAACTAGTTCGGAGACATCACGACTTACCCGCCGCTGGACACCCGGGCAGGTACAAAACGCTGGAACTACTCTCTCGGAACTACTGGTGGCCCAGCATGACACGCTTTGTCAATGACTATGTAGACACGTGTGATACTTGTCAAAGAACCAAGACATTCCCCGCACCACCACGTGGCCCACTCAATCCATTAGATCCGCCCAATGCTCCATGGGAAAGCGTTACCACGGACTTCATTGTCAAGTTACCGCCATGTAAAGGATACGATTCTATCACGGTTGTAGTTGATCGGACAACAGCGCAGGTGCATTGCTATCCATCACGAGAAAGCATGAAAACTCCCGAACACGTGCAGGACTATATTGCAAACGTGTTTCAACTCCATGGTGTACCTCGTCAGATGATCTCAGACCGTGGATCGGTATTCGCATCCAAGTTTCTCCGTGCTATCTACGATGCACTCGGAGTAAAGTCGTCTATGTCCACTGCGTACCACCCTCAGACAGACGGTAAAACAGAACGTATGAACCAAGAGATAGAACAATATCTCCGAGTATTCTGTTCCTTCCGACAGGATGACTGGGTAGACTGGTTGCCAATTGCGGAGTTTGCGCTCAATAGCCGAGTACACTCGTCCACCGGGAAGGCCCCCTTCGAACTGATCTATGGGTATCTACCAGAGTTCCAGGTGCCTTTGAATCCGGTATCAAACGTTCCTGCAGCAGACGAGCGTCTTTGAGCACTCCGAGAAGCCCAGGACGATGCCAAAGCTGCGCTACAACTCACGGCAGAACGCATGAAGCGATTCTATGATCACGGAGTTACAAAGGCGCCGCAGTTTAAAGTCGGTGATAAGGTTTACGTGGAGCGCGAGAAGCATCCAAAGGAACAGCCGGTGGCAAAACTAGCACCGAAACGAGATGGTCCTTATGAAGTCTTGGAAAAGATTGGGGACCTGAATTATCGGGTCAAACTCACCATTCGAGACAAGCGACACCCCGTGTTCCATGTAGATAGGCTACGACCGGCCAAAACGGCAAGTTTGGTTCCTAACCGGGAATTTCCTGAACCGGATCCGATTGTAGTTGACGAAGAAGAGGAGTACGAAGTAGAACAGATCCTTGATTCTAGGATCTTTGGACGGAAGAGAGAGTTTCAGTACCGCGTCAAGTGGAGAGGATACCCAGATTCAGAAAACTCCTGGGAACCCGCAACCAACGTCACTCATGCTGATGAAGCCGTTAAAGATTTCCACAGACGGCACCCAGGAGCTCCACGACCAATCGCTGCATCTCTATTCTTGGCGATGAATTTCCGACCAATCAACGAGAATTTTGAGAAACTACCTTCAGAAACTCTACGACGCGTATCATTGTGGGATGACGGAAAAGACTCAACTCCTGCCTTCCGGAGAAAAGGCCTTTAGGAGGGGGGTAATGTCACGACCATGCACACTTTTTCCTTTCTTTTCCTTTTATTTTCGTTATCCTACCTCCTCAATTTCCTTATCTTATCTTATCGATGGTACATGGCTACTGCATGTGATCAAGTGCATGTGACAGACTGGTCACATGATCACAGAAGGTGCTGGAACATTGTAGAACATTGCACCATAGCACACCATACATTTCCACGGCAGTGTTAGGAGTACAGACCCGGTACCAGGGGTCCTTGTCTGAGATGTATATAAACCCACTCTGTAGCTTCCTCAAGACCTCAGATTCTACCTCCTGGTCTTTAGGTGACGTCCACCTTGTACCTAGTCCTTTACAGTACTAATATAACCTGGTCTTTAGCTCATCGTTAGCTGCTCCCTCGTCGTCGTCTCTCCCCCTTTCATCATCATCACCGCTGTCGTCATTGTCCACGCGAGTTCGCTCGTCGTTCCTCCCCCGTCGTCACTTCCTCGCTCTTCATAAGAGTTTGGTTGTGTTCTTGACACGGCTTCTTGGACACGTACTTCGCGACAGTGACCAGGTCCTTGTCAGACCAACGATGAGGTTGACCACTCTTGCGCTTTTCAGCGAGAGCGTCGAAAAAAGATGGTGGAAGAGACCTCTTGAGCTGAGGCTCAGTGGCAGGGAGGTTCTTAGAAAAACGGGGGCGTGTGTCCTTAGGCACTAGACAACGCGCAGGGGGTAGAAACGGACGACGTAAGTGTAGCTCAACGGTATGAGAAGACCGGAGACGTACTCGTCAAACAGGAATAAACTTTTTAAAACGGTGGGAATGGGGGACCCAGGGTTTTCACAACGATCTCGACCTAATGTCACGGAGACGGAGCTCGACGTAACGACTAGGGACACGGAGTGAAAGACGACGACGAGGTGGTGGCAGGCGTATAGCACAATGCTCTCACCAGCTATAAACCTTATACAGATATCTAGCCCAGTAAAGACCAAGTTAGTATTGTGACTACCAGCTATGTAGTACAAGAGGGGGTTGCTTACCTAGCCCAGTAAAGACCAAGAGGTCGAGATGGGGGCTAGGAGCGTACATGCAGCAGTATATATAGACTTCAGGGACCTGCGCACAGACCATGTTGAGGGCAGGCTTTGCAAGAAGCCGTGTGAACGAAGAACAAAAGAACTACCTAAAGGAGAACAATAGCTATTGTCTAGACCTTGCCAAGAACTCTACCCGTGAGAGAATCTATCTAAAAGGAGACCAACTATTGTATTCCATTCCCACACCTGTGAGAACATCCTTCCATAAAGAGAACAATAGGGAAAGAACAATAAGGAGCCCATGTGGATGGTATCTATGACGTCAAACCCTAGCTATGGGCTGAGCCATGTGTCTGTAGCCATGTGGTCTTACTTAAGCTAAGTCACATGCCAGTGTGACGTAGTAGCAAGTAATGTGACCGTGTGGAGCGTCTAAGCCACGTGATACGGGCGCTTAATAGACGTGCAAAGGAGTTTATGCAGAGAGAATTGAAACTAGGTTGTAGCCCGGAGTTTTACAGATAAAAACAAGAGGTAAATTGCGAAAATTAAAAGCTAGTCAGGCCATCCATGACATAGACCAAGGCAATGCTAGCCAATCAGAGTTAGGTCCGAAGTAACAGGAACAAAGAAAGAAAAGTCAATGACATAATAGTCTGTTGTTGAATGGAAATGACAAGGGATTGAGTGGGGAAGAATGAGTTGGATTGTCAAAGTAAAGCAAAGAAATAGCTAGCTACTATTATGAGAAAAGAATGAGAATAGTAGAGTGTGAAGACCTTTTGTAACAACTAAAACTGGGTCTTCTACTACAAAATGGCCTACTATGTGTAGAAATAAATGTTACTCACAAAGTAACAGTTGTGTAGTGTCGAGCTTGAAGAAGGTTGCAGAGTAGAGGAGTTGTGGTAAGACTTACAAGCTGGGGCTCATAATCTGTTTGAAAGTTACAAGTGCGGGGGTGTCCTGGATGGCCCGCCTAGCCCTTATTTTTCACAATTTACCTCTTGTTTTTATCTTCAAAACCTTGGGCTACAACCCAGTTGCAATCCTCTTTGCACAAACCCCTTGCACGTCTATTAAGCGCCCATATCACATGGATTAGATGCTCCACATGATCCCGTTACTTGCTACTACGTCACACTGGCATGTGACTTAGCTTATGTAAGACCACATGGCTACAACCACATGGCTCAGCCCATAGCTAGGGTTTGACATCATAGATAGCACTCACATGGACTCCTTTTGTTCTTTCCCCATTGTTCTCTTTATGGAAGAATGTTCTCATAGGTGTGAGAATGGAATACAATAGTTGGTCTCCTTTTAGATAGATTCTCTCACGAGTAGAGGTCTAGGCAGAGTCCAGACAATAGCTATTGTTCTCATTTAGGTAGTTCTATTGTTCTTTGTTCACACGGCTTCTTGCAGAGGCTGCCCTTGACATGGTCTATGCGCAGGTCCCTGAAGTGTATATATACTGCTGCATGTACGCTCCTAGCCCCCCATCTCGACCTCTTGGTCTTTACTGGGCTAGCAACTTGACGAAAGTCTGATAGCTGGTGAAAGCATTGTGCTCTACGCCTGCCACCACCTCCTTGTCGTTTTCCACTTTGTGTCCCTGTTTGTCACATCGAGCTCCGTCTCCGTGTCAGGGGGATGACTTGGAAGGTCAACTAACTCTAGGAGTAAGTGTCTTATTATTTCTCTGCTCTCTACAAACGGTATATATACATGTCTGTAACTAGATTACTAATGCTACAGTAATGCCATATGAGTAAGGATTAATAATGCACAGTCCTGCTTGCTGATACTACTATAGAGAATGTAAGTGATGACTGAGCATCCTACATAACTGACCGGTGCTAACTGAGCCTTTAGTAAGCTCAATACATTTGGTATATGAAATATGAGTCAGGAGAAGCCTCATGGGACTTCTGCTATTCAGTCATGGAAACTACTGGAACACAATGCAACAAGGTGCAAGTATTGCATCGTGTGTGGCCATAATGATGATGGAATCACATGCTATGTACTATCTGATCTTATCTATTTACATATCTAATCTACATTGTCCATAGATCTGAACTCCGATGATCAGCGATACAATCTCGCCTTGACAGGGAGCAATCGAGGGAGTCAGGATTGCTAAATGAAGTTAGGAACGCATCATGAAATTACAACAGAATTTGTATGTTGAAGTTGTACACAGAAAACATCGAATAAAACACAATACGGGTGGTGCGATGAACAGGCGCCTAACGCTGCTATCGCGCGGATCGCGGACAGTTTCTCGTGCACAAGAAAGATTGGATCATTTTACCACGAGCAGGATATTTACAAGGTAGAAAATGAGTACACAAATGAACAGAGAAAAAACTATGCAGTAATGAGCCCACACCGTGAGGGAAATGTTGCGCGCTCACGGTGTCGCAACACTTTTTGCCGCTACTGCCTATTGGGCGCTAGTAAGGTAGTTGAATATTCGAACACAGGGCCAAAATATCGACTAGACTTTGAAGGCCACATGTACAGCACGCATAGTAACGTAAACTTATACTGTATATCCGCCGAGTCCTCCAATCCCTCATACCATCGGCACTGGCTCACCTTTACCGCCCCCACCCCGGTCCTCCCTCGCCTGCTCCAAAGCCCACTGCTCATCAACATCCGTACGCATAGGCACCTCTTTCATCAACACTACCGTCGCCAGCCCAATTCCCGATATACCCACCATGACCTCCCACAACAACTTCGTGCTCTCCGCAAAGGCCACTCGGACTTCTGTCCGCATCGGTTCTTGGAGTGTGTAAATGGATGGTATCGCAGAATACGCGACGGCTACCCCGGCGGGGAGTTGAGAGAGGAACGAAGGTGGGAGCTTATGGCGGAGTGAGTTTTGGAGGATGGAGCCTCCGATGGCAACGCCCCAGGTCTGTAAACAAAAAAAAATTGACAAGTAAACGAAACATTGAATCAGTAAGATTCTCTTTCCAGTGAAAGCAAGGAAGGGGCAAGGCTCACCTGAGAAAGACTCCTGACGAACGTGAAGAACGCAAGTGCATGTGCGTTGTTGGAGAAAGGCAGCGGGGCCAGAATCGGGAACTGCGTCGAGATCCACACGATCCCCAGCCCGAGACCCAATACGAGCTGACAGCCGATATACTGCGCTCTGCTGCTAGAGATGTCGATGAGGGACAGGATACCGAAACCGGTGACGGTGAGGGCCCAGCCAATGTAGTTCTGAGGTCGGTAGACTCGGAAGACCTCAACCGTGACGCCACAGACCATGGCAGCTGGAGTGATAAACATGGCCATGCCGAGGATCTCGACGCCGGATCGGAGTGGAGAAGCGCCTTTGACGGCTTGGAAGTACACGGGAAGGTAGTCTATGGAGAGTGTCGAAGTGAGGATTAGTTTTGAGCTCTAAGAAAGAGTGGACAGTAGCACTGACAGATCGCAGCGAAGGAGACGACGCCGTGGACGGCCGTTCCGAGATATCTGGATAAAAAGGTGAGACATGTTCTCTGCCTTCGTTCTCTCAGAGCAAGTTTGACTGACCCGCTGAGGGATGTACGATCGATGACGATAGACCAAGGGACCTATAGGCAGTTTGCAGGTTGAGAGCGTGAACACAAATGGGGGGCAAGGAGAAACTCACGATCGGTTCCGTAGCCCAATATACCTCAATAACAAAGAAGGCTCCGAGCGCAACAATTCCAATCACCAGAGGAGCCAGGACCTGCACCGAGTCCCAGGAAAAGCGCTGCCCACCCAGGGTCAAGGCCAACGTCAACGACGCCGAGCCGCCTACGATGACAACGCCACCTCTGAACAGCTTTGTCAACGCAGAACCACTTATCTGAGCCCAATACTCACAACCAGTCGATACGACGAATCTTATGGCTGAAGGTAGCTTGAGGTGTGTTGTTGGGTAAGAAGAACAGCTGGAGACAAGCGGCAGCGGCAGCGATGGGGAGGTTGAGATAGAATAACCATCGCCACGCGCCGGCGCTTGCCAGTGCTCCACCTATCACGGGTCCTATGGCTCTGCAAAGTATCGTGAGCAGAAGAAGACGGAATTGCTATTCTAGCACGTACGTAGCGAAAGCCCAGAGTCTGCAGGACTAGTTAGCAGAAATCGAGAAGTGGAGGCTGAGGAAATGACAACGTAGTCGACGTACACTGCATCAATGCCTTGGATTATTCCTCGCTGAGGTAAGGGGACAAGGTCGGCGTAGATGATTTCGGTAACTGCAAGACATCCACCAGATCCAAATCCTTGCACAGCTTCGAAATGTATCGAATCAAGATACAAATGCTGGCGGTAAGCCTTCGATTGCTTGCTTACCTCGGGCAGCTATGAGCATGTTCATACTACGAGCCGCACCTGCGAGAGCCGAGCCGAGCGCAAAGAAGGCGACACAGACAAGAATGATAGGTTTCCTTCCAAATATTGATACCAGGCTGCCGCACAGTGGGACGACAGCTGTACCTGCGAGAAGGTAAGCGCTTCCTGCCCAGATGAAATCCTGGCCACCGAATTCATGAAGAATGGTTGGGAGGGCGGTTGATATAGCTGTCTGAAGATCTCAAGTCGTTCGCTAGAGTACACTGAGTGACCATCAAGCCACGTACCATGTCAAAGGCAGAAAGGAAATCGCAGGTCATGTTGGCGATGACTATCATCCAGAAACCGAGTCCGCATTTGCTCCATTGGAAGGCTGGCTCTTGGGCAACTTCGACATTCTCTCTCGTACTGGGTGAGATAGGTGAGACGGTCTACGGGCTATATGAGCAGGAATTTGCACTAACTGCACTTTCTCAGTCGTCCCAACTCGGAGCTCTTCAACATCTGAGGCGGCCGCAAGTGTCTCACGAGTCGACATGTGGGTGTGCTGTAGATAGATGGGATGCAGGTAGGGCCAAGGCTCGGCTGTTTCAGATTGGTACTGTCAGGACAGTGAGACTTAAAAGAAGGCGCAGTTGCCGTCGGTGCCATTATGTTCGGATACTTCAAGTGGGCTCTGGACCCGTGCAGTGTTGTAATGCATCCCCATGATGCACAGGCGTTCCTCTAAAGTAAATCTACAGCATAAAAGGCCACAACGGTCAAGTTACGTCGCTTGGTCGACAGCGGTGGGAAAGAAGGGGGACAAACCTAAGCTCACCCTTACATCGAGGCTTTAATTGAGCGTTGTTCACGTGAGAATACCTCAGCTTTGGGCGTTGAGCTCTGCTCATACACGCTTCTTTGGCTCAGCTGTTCAGTTATTGAAGCTAAGCTAGGGACATGAGCATTGAGCACTGGCAGATGGACGTTGAAGTGAGACGGGCGCGACGGAACTACAGAAACAGCGGAGATTGGGTTGAGGAATGCACTCCCCCAGCTAAATTTAGTAACCATCGTTGCATCTTGTTCCCGACTTTGATTGTCACTGGCAGTTCTCCCTCTGCCTCGTAACTAGCCTGTGCTGGGCCGTGATGATGATGTTCAATACCATGCTATGTAGCATAGGACTGTAGCTTGGAGAGGTACACAATGGTAAGTGCTTCGTCCAACTGGGGATTGCAGAACTAATGAGGCCGTTTTAGTTGACCCGTATAGAGACCGCGAAGCTCGAGATAAGATGAAGAAGACCTCGTTATGTATTGTGCACATCTGAATCTGCCACCTGTCAAGACCCGCGCAGATACTACAGCTCCACTCTGCGCGCAAAGCTGACGACTTCCGACCGTGGCAGGACGATGTCGCTCTCTGCGCAAATATGCACGCAAGTGCACTCGGGGACCTTACGTATTCCGGCGGAGATTTCGGGTGAATTCGTGTGAGTCTTGTGTCAAGACATTGTACGGCTTGACAACCTGACAAAAGTGCCTCTCGGTGCTGCGGCTGCTGCCCCAACCCACACCGATTTCATTTCGCACTCATTTCCCCTTCATAACCCTCTCCGTCCCATGTATATCATAGCAAACGGGCGACAAATAGAAGACGATCGTGGCAGAACGCGGGAAAGCGTGTGACGATATCGCTGGTCAGCCATTGAGTAGCGCTATCTCTTTTTCTCAAGGTCGTGGAATATGAACGGTCGATTGAGCGGTAAATGCTCAGAAAAACCGTGTAAAACACCGATGGTAAAGTTTGTGTGTGTGAGTATTTCCGAGATTGACCATGCATGTTCTCCTGCAGATCCTCTGCCATTCTTCCAGCAAGTCTGCCGCTTGACTCGGACTAGCTATAGAAGGTTGCTCACCGGCACGAATCACAGCATCCTGCCAGTGTTGTTCTGCAGGGACAAAACCGCAACTCGTCAACCAGTTCAACGTCGACAACGCCATCTGCTTCCAGTTTGATACTGCGCCGTTGGCTTTAGCATTCTACAACATTTGTTGTTGAACGTCTAGGCGCCCTTCTCAAGAAAAAAAGATTCTCGCCGGCACTAGAGCGGTTTGTTGAGTCGACACCAAGCTCTCAGTACATAGCAGCTGCTGTATGCAAGTCGTGGTAGATACACATACTTAAATTATGAGAAGACTGTTCTCGTGCCTGCCACTTCAAGCTGGAACACTATTGGCATGCTGTACTTGTCGCTGTTATGCGTTGATTTTCGTCCTCAACTACACATACAGTTCACGTTGAGGGCGTGGCCACAGGCTTTTCTGTCAAAGACGAGGTTCGGACGGGTGCACGAGATGGAGGTACGAGGGTAGGATTCAATGCTGAATACAAATGTTGCATCTGCAATAAGTACTAAGTCACTCGATCGTTGAGTGCCCCTCTCTATCTCCTGTCCCAATCCAGTACCCCGACCGGGTCACATCCTTGACACCCCCCCTTGACCCGTGTCGCCATACTTCTTCGTAATGGCAGGTAGCCTGCGTCCGTTCGATGCTGACGCCATGTCGTGCGTATTGATGCTCGGAAGAGGTAGTCGGCATTGTCAGTCTTATAGCGACGGGATTAGAGGAAGGCGTCGAAGGGCGATTTGGAGGTACGGTAAAGTCGAGGCCTTGAAGTCGGCTTGTGGAGCTAGAATGTGCTTTCGCGCGCGAGAACGCAGTCGGTGCATTATATCGCGCTGCGGTGGCGCATGCTGTACCGGATCCAGATGTTTCAAGTTGATCCAAAGCATTATCGGAGAGGGCTGGCAGTGAAGCGTTGCGCGTGAGCTGACGAGCTGGGGGAGGTGAATGCTACAGCTTGGCAGAAGGGTCGTGAAGGCGATATACGGAGAGCGTGTGAGTGATAAACAGATGCCTGCAGAGACGTCGTGAAGACGATTCAGGTTCGTGAAGGGGCCAACCCAGGCAACGCCCCTCCCACTGTCAGCATCCCGCTGGGGACCCAGTTCGCAGGGGCGTTTTACTAGAAGTCCTCATCCTTGCACTTGCGAAGACGCTGTCTTACACCTTCTCCTTCAACAGAATCTCCAGTTCGTCTCGATACGGCACGCTTGCAACCGTCGAAATACTCTCACACCGGCGTTTGTGATGCTTTGCGCCAGAGTGTGCGTGCGTATGCGAATGGTGTCGGTGATGGCGGTGGCTCCGTGGTGACGGCGGCGGCACAGGACTAACGCCTTTGTCGCATGTAGCTCTCTCGCGTCTTCGAGTGACAGACGCGTCAGGGGCACTGGCGCATACACCATAATAGTCTCGGTCTCCGGGTCATCGTGGCAATAGTCGATTGCACTGGGATTGTCACTGTTCTGATGGTTGACGTCTATAGGAGGGAATGTGGCAGATGTCGGTGTTGGGAGAAGATAGATTCTCTGGAAACCATGTTCATTCTTGGAGCTGATGCCGCCTGAATGAATTGCATCGTAGTTTCCATCTTGTCGGAACTGCGCGTAGTACTTTGATAGTGCGATGACAAAATGAGTCCGAACTACGGCGAAAACGAGCATCTCGCCCAAAATCGCAACGGCCGCACGCCCGAACCAGTACTCGCAATTCTCCAAGTTCAGCCCAGATTCGGCCATATCGCGCATGAGGTCTGGCTGCCTGACAAGTTCTTCGCATACGCCAGCTTGTAGCGTCGAAGAGCTGAACGCTGTATAGCTCAATATAATGGCATGGAGAAACACGGAAGCCAAGTCGATGATGAATTAGTCTCGGAAGAAGCGAACATAGTTGAGCTATCTCTTTGCATCACCGATAAAACCAATGGTGGACGCGGTCGCTGCTGCGGCAAAGTAAATTGCGAGCAGAAACCAAACGAGCTTGACTGCATCGAGGTCGAGGGCATCTCCTTCAGAGTCAAAGTCCCACTTGAGGGACCTACCGGAGGCGATCACCCTGACGGCACAGAGAACGTTGACGACGGCACTGGATAAGGAGGCGACGATGGAGACTGTCCTCAATGGATTACGGGTGAGCGTGTTGGCACGCATGATGAGCGCAAGTGGTAGACGGAGAGGGAGAAAGAGGAGAGGACCGCAAATGGCGAATGGAACGAGCGATTCGCAGACTTGGGGATTATAGTGCGGGAGAGTGAGCGGGTGTGCTTTGCGAGTGAGCGAAGCGTGGAGGACATAGTTGTCGCTGTTGGTGGCGGTAGTAAGCGTGCTTGTGGGTCACTATCTAGCGCCCCCCCCGTGACCTGCGAGTAGTCCTCGATAATTTCGTCGGAGGTTGAGTTGCGGCCAGAAAGATGTGTGCAGCCTCACCGGAGTCAGCACAAAGACCCTTCCAGGGCCAGCCTCACCGAGGCTCCAGCCCTAACGGGGCACAATGATCTCACCGAGATCAGCCTCACCGGAGGCTCCAGCCCTAACGGGGCACAACGACCTCACCGAGGTCAACTCCACCGGAGGTTCCAGCCCTCACGGGGCACGACGACTCATACGGAGTCAGCCTCACCGAGGCTACAGCCCTAACGGGGCACAACGACCTCACCAGAGGCTCCAGCCCTAACGGGGCACAACAACCCCACCGGGGTCAGCCTCACCGAGGCTTGCACATCTATTTGTGACTCAATCCGAGTCTGCCCCACCAGGGCAAGTACAGCTTTGGCCAATGTAACCTCCTGATTGGTCCACAAGTCCACAGTAGTACCTGGGACATTTCTAGGATGTACAGTAGTCAGGGTACATCATAATCCAATTTGACTGGGTACTTAGCTCTGTGACACATCCTGATAACCCTTGTACCAGTCTGACATCTCTCCCGTCACCCCTGTATCCGTCGTGCATGTCCGTCTCTGCTCGTCCCGGCTTATCCCCCTGGTATCGATCTTTCTCCTCGCCATCTTCTTCTTAACAAAGTGGAATCGTAGAGGGTTGTCGAGGGGGATGTTGTGCGATTAAGAGGACATCGGCAGTCGACAGTAGATGGCATTTGGGCTTTGTGGCGCGGGAAAGCGCATTGCGCTGATGATGCGGTGTCAAACGTATTGTCACACAACCGTGTACGTTGGTGTCCGTTGAGAGGATGTCGAGATTGTGGCGAAGGGATATGGAAAGTACAGAGATAGGGGTTTGGTCGAACTCGTAGTTGTTCGTGCAAAGGTAGAGTTGAGAGATCAAGATCTTGTAGATCAAAGGATAGTTGTAGAGATCAAAGGATTATCGCGGCAGAGAGCGCGGGGCTCATAACCTGTCAAAGACGAGGTTCGGACGGGTGCACGAGATGGAGGTACGAGGGTAGGATTCAATGCTGAATACAAATGTTGCATCTGCAATAAGTACTAAGTCACTCGATCGTTGAGTGCCCCTCTCTATCTCCTGTCCCAATCCAGTACCCCGACCGGGTCACATCCTTGACATTTTCAATGACCGCAGATCGAAGTTGAGATTGGCTTCTGCCGAACCTCCGAATCAACGCTTGTGTTTGGCTACAGCCTAAATAGGCAATTGCTGTCTTTGCAACTCAACCTCATTGCGCAACAACTGCTGCTTTCGCAATCTAAGGTAGCTGGTGCAAATCACTGGCCACTTTGTGCTGTGACTATAACTTGTGAGTGCAGCACTCTCTGGCTTCTCCCACCTCTTATTCAAACTACAATGTGTCATCGCCATGCCTACTTCCAGCAAATGCCTTTCGGTCACGCCAGTAAATCGCGAAACTCTCGCGTTGAATATCTTAGCAGTATGATGCAGACACCATCTCGCATCTGCCACTCTGGTACAGACGCCACCGTCTGCACGAAAGAAAGCGTGGACATCCTCGCTTCTCGTATAGGAGAGATGAAGGGTAGCGGTACGCACAGTGTCAAACGGAGCGCGGCATTGCTGTGCGTGGAGCTGAAGGAGAGCGCACCGACAAAGTAGAAGCCTAACTTCGAGCGAAAAGCGGCAGCAGCAGGCATGCGGTGATTCACCCGAGGTCAGCGCCCTATCTTGTCAATCCTAGTTCATGTTACTCACCCATTCTTGAGGTCCTCACCCCTGTCTCACAAGTTCTATCTGCTGCCAGTCCTGGCTTTGAGAATAACGCCTGTAATACCACCCAGTTGGAAGAAGATGTGGAGGCTGCACAGGTCACGAAGGTCGAGGAGGTCGAGAAGATGGACAACGCTGAAGTGGCTGAGACGGCGTCGACTGGTTCCAAGCGTCCTCGTGGTTGGGAAGCGTTGGTATTATTGAGACCGGCCAAGAAAAACAAAAGTGTGACACAACATGGCGGATCTTACGACAAACCATTCTGGAACTTCAGAGGCTCTACCACTCCAGACGCCGAGCCTCAGCTTGGCAGCTATGCTCTCGAAATGGTTGGCTCGACGAATGGAACACGCTTGCACAATTCTGGCGTCATCTTCCCAGATGAACTCATTTCGCTATGGTGCCTCGACGCGTCTAGTATTGTCCGTACGTGCCTCGACGTGGGCTCGAATAGGGAGAAGTTATCCCTCAAGCGATACAAGCGACAGCAGCAGGCATACAGTGCTTCAACTGAGGTGAGCATCCTGTCATCGTCGCTAATCGTTCGAGTCACTGCTCGCAAACATGGTCTTGCTCACGTACCTGATCTCCTGAAGCTCAAGGACCTCCGGCATCTCTCAAGCGATATTCGTAAGCCCTTCGATCCGGCTCCGAGCCCAGACCACCACCGCGTTTTTCGCTGCCTCGTGATGGATCATTACACACCTTTGTCTGTGAAACTTGGGCAGGCTCCCAATTCTCTGATCACGATGGCCAAACAAATACTCACGTGTAAGCATGTCACTTGTCCGATCACACTGTGATCTAACCGAACTACGCAGGTATCCATGATCTGCGGTACAAGGGGCTGATTCTGCATCGCGACATCAGCGAAGGCAACATCATGTACCAGAACCGCGGTGGAGAGGACTGCTTCGTTCTTATCGACTTCGATCTGGGAGTCGTTCTGGCCGAGAATGGATTTCCTAAAGAACCCACGTCGCGCCGTCGCACTGGAACTTTAGCGTTCATGGCTTTTGAATTGATTGAGGACATGCAGGTGGCCGAGGGGATGGATAGCCAGTGCGAGCGTGTCATCCACTGTGTCAGACACGATTACGAGTCTGTCTTTTGGGTATCCTTGTGGTGCGCTATCAAGATTGCGGACCCTAACTCGCCCGACAAGTATGCAAAGGCTCGCGACGACGAACTGGCTACATGGGAATTTGGAACGTACGAGCAGATTGCTTGCCAGAAGCTGAGTTTGCTCTGGAAACATAAAACTTTCAGGGCCGTACGTCTCTCTCCGCTCTTCGAGCACCTACGCAGCTGGATCGTCGCTTTTAAGCAACCCTTCGCCATCAGCGCCATGATGTCAGACATGACACCAACACAAAGCCAAGAGGAGATCAAGCATTCATTCGAGACCTTTGAGACCTTTGATGGTTTGGTCACATACGAGAAGCTGTTGACGACGTTTGACGGGTTTTAAAGCGAGACTGATGTTCGCTCTTCTCTCGTCCACCGACTTAGCCCTCATGCTATGCTTTGCTCCGTACTACTAGTAGTATAAATTAGCGACCGCGACGCCTCCCCTTCAATCTTCACAAATTCTTTTGCTTGATGTATTTGATGACATGCCAACTGGATTCAATGTACTACTAGTACGGGATATAATGAATCTGCTCCTCTGGCTGAACCCAACTACTAATGCGTGCAAACTAGTTCGTGGGACCACACATACACCCACGCTACCAATGTTTTCAAACATGTGAATATAGTAGACTCCCAGTCCCTAAAAATGATGTACACACATTTGATGGTGATAGAACCGGCGGAGTCATGAGGGGTTCGAAAAGACCATGTTTACTGGCGACGAAACAGCAGCCCAGACGGGATGGTGCTCAGAAGAAAACGCAAGAAATCTAGTACTATTACTTTGACCAACCATTCCTCCTCAAGATCTGTAAATTGCCTCTCAGTTGGCTGTTCGCATTGGCTTGGTGTCAGGTGTTGAGGACTATCGATATCAGTGGTACCGAGCTTTATCTGATTGCGGGCCTACAATCGTACCATTCATGGATGCAGGTCGTTCATCCGGCACCGTTGAAGCAAGACACAAGTGCATACCGCTGGCTGCTTTCGGTGTGGAGAGAGCAAGCAGCACCGGCGAATGGGGACACGGTTCGTACTAGCGTTGTCCTGCGGGGCTTCACTCATTGCTTCCGTCCCTTTCCTGCGAGAGCCGACCACCCTTATGCTGACTCAGAGTGTATCGATTCGGCCCGTATCAAGGTCGTATGGTGCTGAAATGTCGTTGGCGTGCTGTACATGTTGAGGGCGTGCGTGGCATTGCCATCTTGACGCGTGTTTTCATGACCACAGATCCAGTGTGAGATTGCTGCTGCCGGGCGTTCGGATCAACACATGGGTTTAGCTACTTCCTAAATAGGCAGTTGCTGTCTTTTCAACCAAAACCCCATTGTTCAGCAACGAGGTCTGCTTTCGCAATCTCCGGTGGCCGCCGCAAATTACCGGCCACGTTGTGACTTGTTTATAACTGGTGAGTGCGGCTCTCTCTCGCTCCTCCTACCTCTCACTCAACCACAACGTGTCATCACTATGCCTACTCCCAACAGTGGCCCTCCCGTCACGCCTAGTAAACCGCGGCACTCTCGCGTTGAGGATCTTAGCAGTATGACGCAGACACCAGCTCGCACCAGCCACTCCAGTACAGTTTCTACCAGCCACACGAAAGAAAGCGTGGACCCTCAGGTGAAGGAGGACATGGCCAAGTTTACCGAGAACGTCTCTGTCTCCAATTGGCTGCACGCCGTGTGTGGCGTCGATGCCGACAAGATGGATCGATGGGTCGCCTTCATTACGAAGAACTCCTTCTTCGATGACGAAGTCATTGCCAAAGAGCTCGACGCCTTCTGCGAGGTAACACTCGAAACGGCTCGATATGTCCCACTTTCCAACATCATCATGCGCGTACTCAAGCTGGTTCAAGAGCTCCACATGGACGACATCGCCTCCCGCCCGCCCATTGACGACATCCAATTCTACAGAAACGATCCGAAGTATATGCGCAGGCTAGCAGAGCAGGACAGCTTGGCGGCGAAACGTAAACCAGACATCCTCGCTTCTCGTATAGGAGAGATGAAGCACACGAAGGGTATCGGCAAGCACGGTGTCGAATGGGCTGCGGCCTTGATGTGCGTGGAGCTGAAGTACAGCGGGCCAATCAAGCCGAAGCTCAACGTCGAGCGACACAAGCGACAGCAGCAGAAATGCAGTGCTTCACCCGAGGTCAGCGTCCTTTCTTGTCGCTACTTGTTCGCGTTACTGACGCATGCTTTAGGTTGCTTGTACTACTACCCAGTCGGAGGAAGTCGCGGAGGCTGCAGAGGTTGCGGAGGTTGAGAACGTTGAGGAGGTCGAGGAGGTCGAGGAGATGGCAAACGCCGAGGTGGCTGAGACGGCGTCGACTGGCTCCAAGCGTTCTCGTGGCTCGGAAGCATTGGTCTCTGCGAGACCGGCAAAGAAAACTAAAGGTGCTACGCAATCTGGCGGATCTTCTGACAGGCCATCCCGGAAGAGCTCTACCACTACGGACGCCGAGATTCAGCTTGGCGGATATGCGCTCGAAATGCTTGGCTCGACGCGTGGAACACGCATGCACAATATTGGTGTCATTTTCCGAGATGAACTCATCTCGCTTTGGTACTTCGACGCTTCTGGTATCGTCCGTACGTGCCCCGACGCGGGCGTGAATAGGGAGAAGTTGTCCCTCATTACCGACTTTGAACGAGTTGCAGCCATCTTCGTCGCTCTCGCCTACTGTGATGCTGAACAGTTCGGCGCTATTCCCGCTCACGTTATTACCCCACCCACAACCAAGCCCCACCCCTCCGCCTTTCCGATCAGGAGCCTGAAGGAGCATACGATCGATCTCTCCACGGACGAGGACAAGGAGAAGAACGTGCCCTTCATTGTCACTCTTGGCAAACATGTCTACTCTCAGTACGCTCTCGTTGGTCGAAGGACGACGATTTATGAAGGGACTACGTCCGCGGCCGGTGGTGGTCGCGTCATCGTCAAGGTGTCTCAGCAATACATCAAGCGGACTTCTGAATACGATATAGTGGAGCATGCTCGCAAGCTTGGTATTGAGCATGTGCCTGAATTCCTGAAGTCCAAGGACCTCTGGCATCTGTCGAGCGGTATTCGCAAGCTGCTTGCCACGGCTCCGGACCCAGACAACGACCGCGTTCTTCGCTGCCTCGTGATGGATCGATACACTCCTCTATCTGAGAAACTTGTGCAGGCTCCCGATTCTCTCATGGAGATGGCCAAGCAACTCATCACCTGTAAGCATGTTAGTTATCCATTCATGTCACGATCTAATTGGAACTCTGCAGGTATCCGTGATTTACGGTACAAGGGGTTTATTTTGCATCGCGACATCAGCGAAGGCAACATAATGTACCAGAACCGTAATGGAGAGGATCGCTTTATTCTCATCGACTTCGATCTGGCGGTATTCGTGGACGAGAATGGATTTCCCAAGGGAGCTACGGCGCGCCACCGGACTGGAACTTTACCCTTCATGGCCACTGAATTGGTTGAGGACATGCATAACGCCGAGGCGATGGGCAGCCAGTGCAAGCGTGTCATCCACTGTGTCAAACATGATTACGAGTCCGTCTTTTGGGTAACCTTGTGGTGCGCTATCAAGATTGCGGACCCCAATTCGCCCGACGATTATGCAAAGGCTCGCAACGCCGAGCTGGCTACTTGGGAATTTGGAACGTACAAGCAGATAGCTAACAATAAGCTGGGCTTGCTCTGGAAACATATAAATTCCATGGCCCTACGCCTCTCTCCGCTCTTCGAGCACCTACGCTCTTGGCTTGTGGCTTTCAAGGGACCCTTCTACATGAGCGCCATGATGTCAGCAACGGTGCCGATACAAAGCGCGGAGGAACTCAAGAATTCGTTCGACACGTTTGAGACCTCCGGTGGTTTGATCACATACGAGAAGCTGTTGACGACGTTCGAAGGTTTCTAATTTTCAACATCAGATTACTTACCTGCAATACAGTAACGGGTATTCTTCTCTCCCCCATCATTTTCACCCTCATGCTATGCTTTATTCCGTGCTACTAGTATTATACGCTGGTGATCGCAACACCTCTACTTCAATCCTATGTACTTGTTGACGGCCTGGTGCCGACGTGATTTATCTGTGCTACTAGTACAAGAATTCAACCTGCTCTTACTGAACACCACTGCTACTATGGCGTGACCACCGCACATTTGCTGCTACCGTCTCGAGTAACGTCAACCTCGACCGTGACTCCGAGTCGCTATACATCGAGTGTACCTTGTACTCTGGAGATGAGCGCATCAGAAAACTCCGAGCCTCTTGATGCTCCACTCGCAGCGTGCATTCTAGTCTTTGTCGCCATGGCTAAAGACCTGAGGCACAAAGGCTCAGGCTGAACGCCCGTCTACACTCGCAAAGGTCTGCCTCTCGAAGATCAACACGCCTCGCCCTCAGCTGCGACAGCTAGAGAAGGCCATAGTCTGCGAAGAGTGCACATGCACAGTCGACGAGCTGCAATGGAATGAGTCGAGCATCGGGACCTGGTGAAGGCGTTACATTGAGGTAGCCTTAGGTAGGACTCGGAGTAAGTCAGTGGGGTGCTACCAACCTATCGAATCAGGATTAAAAGGTGATCTTGCATATGTGCGTACCGTGACGTTGAGAGGTTGGCCTTGGTCCTCTGCCCTCACATTTCGCAATACATTGCGGTGGCTCATTGCCACGTGTGGCCACAGACTCGGTTGCTGCCGAATCGGATCAACGTGGGTGTTTAGCTTCTGCCTAAATAGGCAGCTGCTGTCTTTTCAAATTTCCATGGCCATTGCAATACAACGAGGACTGCTTTCGTGATCTCCTGCAGTTGGCGCAAACTAGTGAGCACGTTGTGGGTAATTCATAGCCTGTGAGCGCAGCCATCCCTGATTCCTCCCTCCTCTTTCACTCAAACCATAGCATGCCATCGTCATGCCTAGCACTACCAGCATTCGCCCTCCCGTTACGCCTAGTAAATCGCAAAACTCTCGCGTCAAGGAAATTATCACCGTGATGCATACAATAGCTCGCCCTGGCCAAACAAAAGAAAGTGAGGACACTGGCGTAAAAGAGGACGTGGCCGAGTTTACAGCGACCGTCTCTGGCCCTCATTGGCTGCAAATCACGTGCGGCGTCGATCCGGACAGGAAGGATGGACCTGTCTTCCTTCAAGACGAAGCCATTGCCAAAGAGCTCTATACATTTGGCAAGGCTCCAATTCAAACGGCTAGATATGTTCCGCCCTCCAGGATCATTGTGCGCCTTCTCAAGCTGGTTCAAGAGCACAACGTGGACGCTACCACCGCTCGCCGACTCGATCACGCACCTGAGCTCGCGAAAATCAAGGACCTCTGGCATCTGTCATGCGATATTCGTCCGCTCTTCGATGCGGCTCCGCACCCAGATGAAGACCGCGTTTCTCGCTGCCTCCTCATAAACCATTACACTCCTTTGTCTGAGAAACTTGTGCAGGCTCCCAACTGTCTCATCACGATGGCGAAGCAAATAATTACGTGTGAGCAGTTACTTGTCCATCCACGCTAGGATCTAACCGGAACTACGCAGGTATTCATGATTTGCGTTACAAGGGATTGATTCTGCATTGCGACGTCAGCGAAGGCAACATCATGTACCAGAAACGCGGTGCAGAGGACTACTTTGTTCTTGTTGACATCGATTCCGGAGTTGGTTTGGACGAGAATGGATTTCCCATCGAAGCTACGCCGCGCCATCGGACTGGAACATTGTCCTTTATGGCTCTCGAATTGATTCAGGACATGCAGGCGGCCGAGGAGATGGACAGCGAGTGCGAGCGTGTCATTAATTGTGTCAGACATGATTACGAGTCTGTGTTTTGGGTAACCTTGTGGTGCGCTATCAAGAATGCGGACCCCAATTCTCCCGACAAGTATGCAAAAGTTCGTGACGCCGAACGGACGACATGGGAATTTGGAACATACGAGCAGATTGCTTGCAAGAAGTTGGCTTTGCTCACTCATGACAAAAGATTCATGTCTAACCGTCTCTCTCCGCTTTTTGAGCACCTACGCGGTTGGCTCGTGGCGTTCAAGGAACCCTTCTATGATAGCCACGTTTTTTTACAAAAGCCGATGCAAAGCAAGGACTCGAAGGAGCTGAAGAATTCGTTCGGAACGTTTGAGACCTCTGGTGGCTTGATCACATGCGAGAAGCTGTTGGCGACGTTCGAAGGTTTCTAGACTCACAAGTCCGACTGTAGCTTGGAACGGGCACTGTTCTTTCGTCCATCGATTTTCACCCTCACGCTATGCTTTGTTCCGTACTACTAGTATTATGCGCTGGTGACTGCGACACCTCCCTACGAGCCTACGGACGGTTACGCTTGTTGTACTCAATGGCGGCCTGGTGCCACTCTGAGCTATATGTACTCAGCTAATGGTACATAATATGAATCTGTTTTTTTGAGGTTGCGGGTCACTGGCAGCTACTAGTACGACGTGACCAATCAATTCCAAAAGGACCTCAATGCACGTACACATTCGCTGCTACTGTCCTGAATAAGGTGAATGATCTCCCCGCCGTGATTGTTGGTTATATATCGAGCGTACGTTTGTATCCTGGATTCTGGCGCATTGACGGTCTCAAAACCGCTTGAGGCTTGATGCTTCTCTCCTAGCGTGTATCCTGGGAATCATCGTTGTCGTCACGGTAATCCTCGCAACATATCTCGTCTCCGTCAGATAGTAATATCCTTCTCAAGGTCGTGGAAAGTATGCTGTCGACTGCGCGATGACATTTCAGACGTACCGTCCTGAGCACCGATGCTCAACTTTGAACTGAACACGTCTTCTGCTCTTTGCGAAGGTTAGTGGCACCTGCTGTCTCACAGAATAAATACATCACTTCACTTGATGGAGCCTGAGGCCCGAGGTCCCGGTCAATACCGACAGATATAATCAAAGGCATGGAAAGAGATAAGCGTCTCAGACATCGAGAAGCCTCAACAGATCCTGACATGGTCGCAGGCAGAGAGTGATTTATGCTGGGAATCAAAGGAGCAACAGATAGGATGAGACGAAGATGGAGGGGGAACCACCACCATCTCGATTCAAGCAAAAGCCAGAAGACCCCTCAGGGGACTCTTCGCTGTCAGGAGGCTCTCCAGACATCCCACAGCGAGTGCTGTGCACAGCGGTAAGCTGTTAAGTGTAGTGAAATCCCCAAAAAAAGCAAAAACGACGCCTACGTAAACGATGCGAGCACTTGACGTTAATCTCCCACCCAATTGCCAGCACTAATGAAACTCCGCTAGACGCGGGCTGATGGCGGCAAACCGAGAGCTCGGCGGGGGACTTGGGTGATTTGTAACCTCATCAATAGCTGGTACACATAGTAATCCTAGGCAACTGCATGGGACAATGATATGATAAAGAGGGTACATATTTTAGTATAGTATAGTATCCAAGAGAGTACAAATGTTGGTATATCCAACTTCTACACAATGGACAAAACCTTACTGATGGCATTGTGAATCTTGAAATTCCCCTTCCAGTAAAGCCCTATTTATGCCTCTGTCAGGCTCTTTGTTTCTTCTGTTTGCACTGCTCACACACTGACACATGTTTCATAGTGTATCATGGTGACTTAGATGGTCTTTGGGACAGTCACCCTGTCTCTTTTGTGGTAAAGTGTCATGAACATGCATACTTTTTCCTTTTCGTTTCTCTTATCTTATCTTATCAATAGCCATTTCCCTTATCTTATCTTATCAACGGCGCATGGTGCCTGCATGTGATCAAGTACATGTGACAGACCAGTCACATGATCATAGAAGGTGCTGGAACATTGTGGAACATTGTAGAACATTGCACCATAGCACACCATACATTCCCACGGCAGTGTTAGGAGTACAGACCCAGTACCAGGGGTCCTTGTCTGAGATGTATATAAACCCACCCTGTAGCTCCCTAAAGACCTCAGATTCTACCTCCTGGTCTTTAGGTGACGTCCACCTTGTACCTAGTCCTTCACAGTACTAATATAACCTGGTCTTTAGCTCATTGTTGGCTGATCCCTCGTCGTTGGGTCTTCACTTCTCATCATCATCTTTTCCCTTGTCGTCATTGTCCACGCGAGTTCGCTCGTCGTTCCTTTCCCCCTATCGTTACTTCCTCGCTCTTCCCAGAGTTTGGTTGTACTCTTGACATTAGGTAGAATCTCCGTACGCTCGCCTGGACGTCGCGCAAACGCACACTTCCCTATTCCCCAAAAGTTTTAAAAAGTTTAGTCCACCCGGTTTACCAGTACGTTGTATTGGCCCGGACCTTTGACCTTACATCTCATTTCGTGGTTGTAGTGCCTAAGGACATACGCATTTGTCGCCGCGTACCCGAGTCCTTCTTTGAAGCTCGCCGAGAACTACGTGAGCAAGGACGTCCTCGCCTCTATACAGAGAAGGACCTCGAAGCTATCGTCTTCTACGTCTCACGTCGTCCCCACTATCACCCTCTCTGCACCAGACTCCCAGCCTTCGACCACGAAAAGTTTGCTCGTGACAACGAGTCTATTAAGGAACATGCACGCACGGAACGCGCACAAACACTCGCCAATCGCATTGAGAAACCATCTCTCAAGGACCGCATTGCTCGGGCACCCGCACCACCTCGACCGGATGCGCAGAAACCGGTGACACTCGACTTCCATAAGTTTTCCATCAAGGACCAAGTCGGCATTCTCAAGCCGAAGATCGAGGCCACCACCAGACGCCTCAAGATCCTGATTGAGCTTACCCGGGACCGCAACGGCTCACAGGTCAAGTCAGTCCTGTTACTCAACGATAAACTTCTACACCTCATCAAGCACACGGAGGAAGTACTCTCCACGCGCACATCTGCCCAGCTCAAAGCACTGAACTGGGGCTTGCAGTCAGTAGGGCAGATCAACTTCACACAATTGCGTAAGAGGTTAACAGAAGTCACGAGCCGAGTGGCATTTGTAGCAGACGGAGGATACTTTGAGAAACTTCCTTTGTAGTAGATAGCAATCATTGAGTGCGATAACCTTTTCCACGTCTTCGATCCCGACAATCGTCAGGACTGTCACGATAACGAGGAAGATCACGCCTATATCGAAGTCTGCGAACAGCAGCCGTGTCCGAATCGAAGTCAAAAGTTTGTAGTCTCTCGTCATTTCAGACAAGGACAACGATACTCCGGTTACGTACCCTGTGATAACAGTCAAATTCCGCCGACAGTCGGAGTTCCGGAAAAAATTGAAGTTGACACCAGTTTAGCCGTACTGGAAATCCCACCGGTTTCACCAGACGTTACCCCTATTATTCCCGATCCCATCACTACTCCCATCACAATGACAACACCCGCGGTTGATCCTGCCTTGATTGCAGCCATTATAGCTGCAGTTACGCAAGCAATGCCGAGACCGCAAGTCACGGTCAACAATAACGACACCAAGCCCGATAGATACAAGGGCGAACATGGCTGCGACTTAGAACAATTCCTGTCGCAATGCGAGGCTTACTGGGTGACCGCCAGTATTGCCGATGAAAAAACCAAGGTCCTGACAGCAATCTATCGGTTGTCAGAGAAGGCTGCCCAATGGGCAATACCGGTCACGGACCATATGCTGACCACAATGGTAACCTGCCGGCCAACCTTGATACATGGGCCAAGTTTAAAACTGAGCTCAAGAAGTACTTCGGCGATGCAACGCCCGAAGATACTGCTATCTGTGAGTTGGAAAAGCTCTGTGGAGCAGAGAAAAAGGAGAAGAATGCGCGTGACGTAGGGACATATGTCACAGACTTCCAATCCTACGTGGGTCGCATCTCCGGATTAAGCGACAAGGACAAGGAGATCCGCTTCTGTAACAGTTAAGGTTACTACTCACCAGATAAGTTGTTAGACTTGAGGGGATAGAGTGAGATAGAGTGTGAGAGGTGTGGTGAGCGAAGTACTGGGGAGTACTGAGTAGTCCTTTATCAACAGAGTGGATAAGACTGAGGGGATATGCCCTCAGGAGTGCCTCTATATATACATGAAGGGGAGGACCCCAGGTACTACCCTAAGACCCCTAATACCTACATGAGTAAGCGAAGTAATCTACCTTACTAAGCATGCCCTATGCCCTAGTGGTGCCACTTCAATAATCAACCAATAGCAATTGTCCCCATGACCTGACCCCATGACCCAGCTCCAAGGCTAGACTTGTTCTAGCTTGTTCTAAGACAAGGCTAGACTTTTCCAGAAGGTTCTATGAACTATGACATCATCTAATGGAATGTTCTAAACTATGACATCATAGTTCCAGCAAGTTCCACAAGGTTCCAGAGAGTTCTATCATGTGATACACAGATAAGGAAAGGAGCGCATCAGCGCATCAGAGACAGGAGGCGCATCAGCGCATCAATTGATAGGCACTGAGAATAAGCGCCGGAATAGGCGCCTGATAAGCCCCAGATAAGTGCTGGATAAGCGCCTAAATAGACACCGGATAAGCGCTGGATAAGTGCTTGACAAGCGCTTAAATATTCCCAATAATACCGTTGCCTGGTAAGGCAAGTCTTGTAGAAACATTGAAAATCTGTGACAGCTTCATCAAGGGTCTCCCAGAGTACATCTATGGTAGATTGGCAACTGCCGAAGTTCCCCCAGCCAATTACCAAGGTTGGATTGACAGGTCTCTGAAAATGGCGGCTGCGTATGCCCGCATCAGAGAAACAACGGAGAAGAAAATTCTGTCTGTTCCCTCGTCAACTACATCGAGACCTACCCAGTCTCAGCCTAGATTTACCCCGGCTTCCCGTCCTTCCAACAGTCCGGTTTCCATGGAGGTCGACGCCTCCAAGATGCAACAAGGTCGGCGGTGTTACAACTGCCAAGAACTTACCACCAACCCCAATCACATTGCACGCACGTGCACCAAACCGGCAGTCCCACGCCCACCACCTCGAGGGACTCGTGTGGCTGCTACCAATGGGGAGGTATCTTCTTCTCGGACCGAAGAAAAGAAGCCTGAGAAGGAAGAAGTGTCAAACTCGTCGGGAGTATTGGAAGTGACACTCAAGGCCGTACTAGGAGAACTGGAGAAGTTGAGGGCGGAGAATGCCGACCTCAAAAAGAGATTGGAGGAGGGTTTTTGATTCGGGCCGTGATTCAAGCTGCGCAAGCACGTGCCCCGCGTATACCATGTAACAATAGATTTTCCGTACTCGCGTCTGATGTATTAGAGACTGGTTCTGAATCAGAACATTTTCACATACCCATCACAGTTTCAGGAGTGCGGAGATCTAAAGAAGTCGCAGCAATGATTGATAGTGGAGCCTCAACACTATTTATTCATAAACGGTTTGTTCGAGAGCATCATATCAGGACCCGGAAGTTGAAACAACCAATTCCGGTGTACAACATAGATGGAACCCCAAACCGAGACGGGGCTATTGATGAAGTCGCCATTCTTAATATGAGGATAGGGGACCACAAGGAAAGGACTATCTTCACAGTTACCGACATTGGGCCGGAAGATGTAATCATAGGAATCGATTGGTTGAGGTACCACAACCCCACCATTGATTGGTACGAAGGCATCATCAGGATGGATGGATGTCCTGATGCGTGTAAACCCAGAGAACGGGTTGAGGAAGTGAAGGAGGTTGCAGCTAAGAGAACAGCTGAGCCTAAACGGAAGAAGAGAACTCCGGGATTACGAAAAGTTGTGGAACAACTTCCGTACTTGCCGGTGGATATGAAGGAAGCCGAAGAAGACCTCGAGGAGACCACGGAAGGTTCAGGAAGTTTGGATGGGACCGAATCGCCGAAGTTACAGGCACAGGCCACTACTCAGCTCGGTGGAAAAGGAACTCCCCGACGCATTGTACGCACACGTCCGACACCTATGGTACAGGAAGGCGAACGCTTGTTCACTCTAGCAGGATACACATACTCTAGTGAACTAGCTGAGGTTGAGAACCGGGTTAAACCAGTCAAAACCTTTGAAGAGATGGTACCTGAACAATATCGTCAACATGCTCACATCTTCTCTGAAACGGAATCTCAACGACTTCCAGAACACAAGTTGTACGACCATGCAATTGAGTTAATTCCGGAAGCAAAAGGATTCCACGCAAAGGTTTATCCGCTATCACACCCTGAGCAAGAAGAGCTTGATAAGTTTATCCGAGAGAACCTAGAGAAAGGGTACATTCAACCGTCGAAGTCCCCAATGGCGTCACCCTTTTTCTTTGTCAAGAAAAAGGATGGAAAGTTACGCCCAGTGCAGGATTACCGGAAGTTAAACGAAGTCACTATCAAAAACAGGTATCCACTGCCGTTGATCTCCGAACTCATGGATAGATTACGCGGTGCTAAGTTCTTCACTAAGCTGGACGTCAGATGGGGGTACAATAATGTCTGCATCAAAGAAGGTGATGAACACAAAGCTGCATTTGTCACCAACCGAGGACTGTTTGAACCTACGGTCATGTTCTTTGGTCTTACCAATTCACCGGCCACATTCCAGAATATGATGCATGATATTTTTGCCAACCTCATTGCCGAAGGCAAAGTTACGGTCTACTTAGACGATATCCTTATCTATTCCAAGGAGATATCCGAGCACCGCGAGGTGGTACATGAAGTTCTGAGATGGCTCAGGCAACATGACCTATTCTTGAAACCTGAGAAATGCGAGTTTGAGAGATCAGAAACAGAGTACCTTGGCGTCATCATTGGCCACAATCAGTTACGTATGGATCCTGTCAAAGTAAAGGCAGTGGCTGAATGGCCTGTACCGCAGAATGTCTCTGACATCCACCGATTCCGTGGGTTTGCAAACTTCTACCAAAGGTTCATCAGGGACTTCGGGAAGATATGTAAACCCCTAGACTGTCTCACGGGTAAAGTCCCTTGGAAATGGGGTCCTGAAGAACAGTCAGCGTTCGATGAACTCCGCCGACGATTCGTGGAAGCACCAGTATTGGCAATGTGGAGTTTTGATAGACCCACATGTTTGGAAACAGATGCATCCGGATATGCAATGGGAGGGGTGTTGGAACAACAAGCCGAAGACGGCACGTGGCACCCAGTAGCCTATCGGTCTGAAGGCATGACTGAGACCGAACAAAACTATGAGATCTACGACCGAGAACTTATGGCAATTGTACGAGCCCTTGAAGACTGGCGTCATTATTTGGAAGGGCTACCAGAGAAATTTCTCGCGGAGCGACTGCTGTGATACTGATAACCCTAAACAAGGGTGGAGAAGAGGAGGAGTGGAAGTGGAAATGGATCTCCAACAACGACAACAAGGTCAAAGTCAATGATAAGCAGGCAAGCAGGCTCAGAGGCCGGATACTGGCAGTGCAAATGACGAAGTTAATATCATGCTTATACTAGGTTACATTGAGTAACTCACCTGGCAGTGCAAATGACGAAGAGGTCAAGATGCAGAACCAGGGAGGGTAAGGGGTACTATATATACTGTGTCTGGGTGGTCTGTGCACCAGTTCCCACACTAGGGACTGGAGTAACTGTGGGGCTGGAGTAACAATAGAACAATAAGGAACCAGGGTACATAGAACAATAGGACTAGAACAATAGAACAATAGATAATAGAACAATAGCATCAGGAACAATAGAACAATAGGAACTGGGGGAATCCCTAACAATAGACAAAAGACAATAGACGGAAGACAATAGGACAATAGGAACTGGGGGAATCCCTGGGGAATCCCTATCAATGGAAGTTAAACAATAGAACAATAGCCTAGGTTGATCTGGAACCGCTCCAGATTGAGTCTAGGGTTTGGGTCTGGACTATTAATAAATAAGGCAGGATGTCACGTGGCTTGGGTAAGGGTTAGGTCCGGTAACACTCCTAGCCGGAAAATAAGCGCTCTAGATAGGCGCTTAAGGCCGTAAACTTGTGACATTGTTGGAAAAATCCGGTCTCTGTTGGACTATCCATGTCAAAATTCCCTATCTTCTCTGACCACAAGAATCTCGAGTATTGGAAGACAGCTCGCAACTTGACACGTCGTCAAGCGCGTTGGTCATTGTTTCTCTCACGTTTCAACTTTGAGATCATCCCAAAGCCCGGGAAATCTATGGGAAAGTCAGATTCCATGTCACGATTGGGTCAACACGAGGTCAAAGACGAAGAAGACAATCTGTCACGAGTAGTCTTAGTGCCTGAGGTTTTCCGAGCTGCCACTTCTCAACGTGGGAAAGCTAGTGTACAGCCAGACAGAGACCTGTTGAAACGTATCCGTGAATGTTCTCTTCAAGAAACCGAGGTGGCAGAAGCACTTGCCAAAGTCAAGAAACTCGGACCTCGTCTTCTTAGCCGGGGACTCGAAGAGTGGAACAACGAGAATGGACTGTTATTGTTCCGGGGAAAAGCGTTCCTAAAGATGACGAAATCCGAAAGGAACTAGTTCGGAGACATCACAACTTATCTGCCGCTGGACATCCGGGCAGGTACAAAACGCTGGAACTACTCTCTCGGAACTACTGGTGGCCCAGCATGACACGCTTTGTCAATAACTATGTAGACACGTGTGACACTTGTCAAAGAACCAAGACATACCCCGCCCCACCACGTGGTCCACTCAATCCACTAGATCCGCCCAATGCTCCATGGGAAAGCGTTACCACGGACTTCATTGTCAAGTTACCGCCATGTAAAGGATATGATTCTATCACGGTTGTAGTTGATCGGACAACAGCGCAGGTGCATTGCTATCCATCACGAGAAAGCATGAAAACTCCCGAACACGTGCAGGACTATATCGCAAACGTGTTTTGACTCCATGGTGTACCTCGCCAGATGATCTCCGACCGCGGATCGGTATTCACGTCCAAGTTTCTCCGTGCTATCTACGATGCACTCGGAGTAAAGTCATCTATGTCCACTGCGTATCATCCTCAGACAGATGGTAAAACCGAACGTATGAATCAAGAAATAGAACAGTATCTCCGAGTGTTCTGCTCCTTCAGACAGGATGACTGGGTAGACTGGTTGCCAATTGCGGAGTTTGCGCTTAATAGCCGCGTACACTCGTCCACCGGGAAGGCTCCCTTCGAACTGATCTATGGGTATCTACCGGAGTTCCAGGTGCCTTTAAATCCAGTATCAAACGTTCCCGCAGCAGACAAACACCTTCGAGCGCTCCGAGAAGCCCAAGAAGACGCCAAAGCTGCACTACAGCTCACGGCAGAACGCATGAAACGATTCTACAATCACGGAGTTACAAAGGCCCCACAGTTTAAAGTCGGTGATAAGGTTTATGTGGAACGCGAGAAGCATCCAAAGGAACAGCCGGTGGCAAAGCTAGCACCAAAACGAGATGGTCCCTATGAGATCTTAGAAAAGATTGGGGATTTGAACTACCGGGTTAAGCTTACTATCCGGGACAAGCACCACCCGGTGTTCCATGTGGATAGGTTGCAACCAGCCAAGACGGCAAGTTTGGTCCCTAATCGGGAATTTCCTGAACCTGAACCGATTGTGGTAGACGAAGAAGAGGGGTACAAGGCAGAACAGATTCTTGATTCAAGGATCTTCGGTCGAAAGAAGGAGTTTCAGTACCATGTGAAGTGGAAAGGGTACCCAGAATCAGAAACTTCCTGGGAACCAGCAACCAATGTCACTCATGCCGATGAAGCTGTAAAGGATTTCCACAGACAACACCCAGGAGCTCCACGGCCAATCGCTGCATCTCTATTCTTGGCGATGAACTTCCGACCAATCAACGAGAATTTTGAGAAATTACCTTCAGAAGCTCTACAACGTGTATCCTTGTGGGAAGATGGAAAAGACTCAACTCCTGCCTTCCGGAGAAAAGGCCTTTAGGAGGGGGGTAATGTCACGAACATGCATACTTTTTCCTTTTTGTTTCTCTTATCTTATCTTATCGATAGCCATTTCCCTTATCTTATCTTATCAACGACACATGGCGCCTGCATGTGATCAAGTACATGTGACAGACCAGTCACATGATCATAGAAGGTGCTGGAACATTGTGGAACATTGTAGAACATCGCACCATAGCACACCATACGTTCCCACGGCAGTGTTAGGAGTACAGACCCAGTACCAGGGGTCCTTGTCTGAGATGTATATAAACCCACCCTGTAGCTCCCTAAAGACCTCAGATTCTACCTCCTGGTCTTTAGGTGACGTCCACCTTGTACCTAGTCCTTCACAGTACTAATATAACCTGGTCTTTAGCTCATTGTTGGCTGATCCCTCGTCGTTGGGTCTTCACTTCTCATCATCATCTTTTCCCTTGTCGTCATCGTCCACGCGAGTTCGCTCGTTGTTCCTTTCCCCCTATTGTTACTTCCTCGCTCTTCCCAGAGTTTGGTTGTACTCTTGACATAAAGCTCTAGCCATATGTGATCCAATTTGAATTGTAACACCTACCCAGGTTGTACACTTGTCTTTCTCCCCTCATTCCTTGTTTCCCACTGCCTCTGTTCAACACAGCCTATTACATTGATACAACCGGAAGTTGGCCAGGCCTGCAGGCCGGCTCTATCACATGCGAATCAACTCTATCGCATGGACTCGCTCAGTCCGGGAGTTTGAGTGAGTTTTACAAGGTGTCATGGATGGCCTGACTAGCCCTTAATTTTCGCAATTTACGTCTTGTTTTTATCTGTAAAACTCCAGGCTGCAGCTCAGTTGCAACCTTCTCTGCATAAACTTCCTTTTCACGTCTATTGAGCGCCCGTATCACGTAGCTTAGACGCTCCACACGGTCACATTACTTGCTACTACGTCACACTGGCATGTGACTTAGCTTAAGTAAGACCACATGGCTACAAGCACATGGCTCAGCCCATAGCTAGGGTTTGCCGTCATAGATACCATTCACATGGGCTCCTTATTGTTCTTTCCCTATTGTTCTCTTTATGGAAGGATGTTCTCACAGGTGTGGGAATGGAATACAATAGTTGGTCTCCTTTTAGATAGATTCTCTCACGGGTAGAGTTCTTGGCAAGGTCTAGACAATAGCTATTGTTCTCCTTTAGGTAGTTCTTTTGTTCTTCGTTCACACGGCTTCTTGCAAAGCCTGCCCTCAACATGGTCTGTGCGCAGGTCCCTGAAGTCTATATAAGATGCTGCATGTACGCTCCTAGCCCCCATCTCGACCTCTTGGTCTTTACTGGGCTAGGTAAGCAAACCCCCTCTTGTACTACATAGCTGGTAGTCACAATAATAACTTGGTCTTTACTGGGCTAGACATCTGCATAAGGTTTATAGCTGGTGAGAATTTTGAGCTTCATGCTGATACGCTCGGAAATCGGCTAGGCGTGGAGAACCGGCAGCAGCCCGCCATTTGCGCGGCCCGCGTCATCCTGAGCGGCAGTCCCTCCACTTTCCCAGCGTCACGAGCACGAGGAGTTCGCCGAGGTCACGAGGAGTCCGCCGAGGATCCGAGGACTTGACAAGGAGCAATGCGCCGGAAACATCCTAGGCCGAGGAATCGCACCGAACTCTGATACACGGACACGCCCCTTTTGCATCGGAGCATGGGCCGGCCAGCCACCAAGTGTTTCGGACACGGGTCGGACCAACGGTAGAAGAAACTTGACGCGCGAACCCCGTTTCAGGAAGACTCCTATCACGCCACGCTGTGCAACTCTTGGACGGCGCCTCATCACCTGCTCGCGACGGTTGGCGCCTCTTCAGCGCAAGTGCGCGCGCCGCTACTCCGCGTCGACCAACGCTGTGTCCCGCCAGGCGTCGACTCGCTGGGCATTTTTGCCTCCGCAGACGGGAGTATTCTGCCACCCCGTTTCCTCGCTCTCACGTTTGGGTTTAGGACATAGAAGGAAAGGTTTAGGAGAGGGTCTTTAGGGTATATAAAAAGGTGTTGCTTGTACTGCGCAGAAATCAATCAATCCACACCCCAGTTTCCAGAGTACACTTTACACTTTGCGTTCGCGTCGAGGGAGTCTCTTCGCGTCCCTAGCTGTAGCTTCTCCTGCGTTGCCTCATTGCGATCTCTTCCACGTTTATGCCCGCGGCGTCCAACAACGACATCCCGCCTCGAGTCTGCCGCTGCTGTCCCACTGTTCCCCATTCACCCAGCGGCCGTTGCCCTTTCAGCCCGCGCCCGCGCGAGAGTCTAAGCCGTTATCACATCATCCCCGCGCCCACGCCGCAGCCAGAGCCCTCAGCAGCGCCTACGGTCTCCCCTGAGAGATCAACTCCTAAATCACCCTCGCCAGCGTCGTCCGTCGCCTCTGTTGCGGACTCGCTTGATAACTGCTCCTATTGCGACACTCAGAGCGACCACCCAATTCCCCTACGTACAGGACCTTTCGTCCCGCTCGACTGCGATCGACCGCGCGCGCTGCACCCAGATTGCTGGCTATCTCCAGACTTTGAAGGCGAGGATCACGAGTGCGAACTAGTGCAGTTCAATCTTACCAGCTCTACCAACGTCGTCGTTGGCCACGCGTTCGCCTGTAATACGCACCGCCGCTCGGGAGGTGTGGTTCTACACTACCGCCCCGCGCGCAGTCTGCCGAGTCCAATTGACGGCAATCTCACATAGCCTTCCGCTGCGACCCGCGCGCTATTAGTTTATCTTTCTCTTACGTTTCCTCTTGGCTTCGTTATACTGCGTTTGCTTTTTAACTGCGTTATTTTACTGCGTTACTGCGTTGCGTTTCATCTTCACTGCGTCGAGCTTACTGCGTTCACTTTCACTGCGCCTGCGTTTTACAGCGACTACTTCATCTTCACCAGCGACCGCGTTTTGTGTTCGAGATTCATATTGCGCCTGCGTTATCTTCCGCGCCCCCCCCCCCCCCCCCCCGCGCGCCGTTTTCCTACAAGCCGCGACATCTCCCGCGTGTTCTCTTTGAGCCGCGCCATAACTCTTTCGCTTTCACCGCGCCGACTTGCCCTTTTACCCGCGATACGCGTGGTAGTTGCCCGTTTAGCTCCCTGCATATAAACTTTATCACAAAAACCTTGTCGCTCTTTTTAGCACAGGTAAAACTAGGACTCTTAGACCACCTCGCATTACTTTAACACTTCCGCGCTTCCACACCTTTACACTTCTAGTGCCACTTCGTGGTTGGTTGTGTTGTCTTTAAGGTTGTTCTTAGTTTGAAGCGTGACTCAGTGTCTCAACGCCTACCACCACCACTTTGTCGTCATCCACTTTGTGTCCCTGTTTGTCACGTCGAGCCTTGTCTCCGTGTCATTAGGTCGAGATCGTTGTGAAAACCCTGGGTCCCCCATTCCCACCGTTTTAAAAAGTTTATTCCTGTTTGACGAGTACGTCTCCGGTCTTCTCATACCGTTGAGCTACACTTACGTCGTCCATTTCTACCCCCTGCGCGTTGTCTAGTGCCTAAGGACACACGCCCCTGTTTTTCTAAGAACCTCCCTGCCACTGAGCCTCAGCTCAAGAGGTCTCTTCCACCATCTTTCCTCGACGCTCTCGCTGAAAAGCGCAAGAGTGGTCAACCTCATCGCTGGTCTGACAAAGACCTGGTCACTGTCGCGAAGTACGTGTCCAAGAAGCCGCCTGTCAAAGGCATCACCCTCACCGTCCCCTCATACAAGGAAAATCGCCAACTCCGTGCCTCTGCACGAGCATACGGAGAACGAGCTGCTGAGGAGCGTGACCGCACCTTAGCTGAGCAACAGACCCACAAGCTCACCTTTGCAGAGCGACTAGCAAAGCTCCTGCACCAACTCCCGCCCCCGCTGCACCAAAACCGGTGTTGATCGACTTTAAAAAGTTGTCACCAGTTGATCTCGTAGGCATCTTCAGGCCAAAACTTACAGCCGTCCGCACTCGTTTGCAAGCTCTCACAGAGCTTGAAGAACTCCTGAACCGCGCCAACCCCGACCACCGTTGCGCCCTGCTCCACCTCGTCAACAAGGTTAATCGGTTCCTCAACCGAGTGGACGATCTCGCACCCGTTACAGCAGACCGCGAGTGGCAGCTCCTAGATTGGGGTTGCAAAGCAATTGAGAAAGTTTCTTTCAAGCAGCTTTGTAAAAACTACGATAGAGTTCTTGCGCAACTTAACGTAGTCAATAGTGATAGCTACTTCGAGTGGATCTAGACAGTCCACAGTTTTTGCCCACCACGTCTTGCAATAATTGTATACATTTCTTCGACTCCAATCTAGTCACCGACGACCACTTCTACGAAGGTCGATTCTACAAGTGTGACGACCAACCCTGTCCAAATCAATACACTCAGGCAGACTCCACCGAAGCCGTCAACAACAAGTACTACTCTGAGCATTATCAGACACCAAATGAAGAAAATCTACTCCTAATCACAGCACCAGACATGGACCAAAACCAGCAGAACGCTGCTCCCGACGCCGCCCCAGCTGCCGCTGCCAACCTGAGTGCTCAGGACATCCTCAACATGTTCGGGGTCCTGACACAAAGGATGGTGGATCTCACCAATCAGGTGGCTGCTTTGCCAGCTGTTCAGGCACCAGCCGTCGCCGCGGCCATGCACACATCCCGAGAACGGAGTATTGTCGAGAAGCCGGTCTCCTTCAAGGGGAAGACATCGTTGGAAGCTAGGCTCTTCCGCCACGCGTTCATAGTCTGGGCGCAAAATCAAGGAAAAGCGTTTTTCCAGCAAGACGCACAAGGCCAGGTCCGGGTGGACAACAATGGCGCGAGGATCTTTGATCCTCACAAACTCATCACCAGCGCCCTGTCGTTCATGCAGGACAACGCTGCCGACTGGGCTCGCCCTCATATTGAGGAGCTGGCCAGTAGCAAACCAGCTTTTGGCAACAGCTGGGATACGTTGATCAAGACTTTCAAAGCCAAATTTGAGCCAATAGACGCTGTCATGGAGGCTAAGACAAAAATAGCCAACATGAAGCAAGGCAACAAGACCTTTGCCGCCCACATCTCCGAGTTTGAGACTTGGGCCCCCTCGCACTGGCTGGAGCCAGCAGGACCTCTTCGATTGTCTCAAGTCGAGCTTGAGCACTGAGTACTTGCAACGTGCCTTGTACTTCCAAACCCGCGCCGCTACCTACGACGCACTCAAAGATCAGTGCAAGGCGGTCGATGCACAGCTTGCTGACCTCCGCAACAGCACAGGCAAGGTTATGGTGGACAGCTCGTCGGGACACGGCAAGTCCCACCAGCAAGCGTTCCGTGATCCCAATGCCATGGAGATTGACGCGTCCCGCTTCTCTGCCTCGTTCAACTCGCTCTTTGCGGGTCTGGGCAAACAGGAGATCTTCCAGAAATGGAAGAAGGAGATGAGCAAGTGCTGCTCGGTTTGTGGATCTGAGAGTCACAAGAAGAGGGACTCAAAGCACCCAGATGACCCTGGTCTGCAACCACTGCGGTGGTACCGGTCACTGGGGGGCAGTTTGCCTGAAACGGCTCCAAGGCGTCCCTAAGGGACAAAAAGTTGCTGCTACCTCGTTGACCTCGTCGACTACTACCCCGGCAAAGCAAGACGCATCCAATGACAAGGATGCTAAGATTGCGGCACTCAAGGACATGCTTGACATCCAAAAGAAGCAAATGGATGAGATGGCAGCCAAAATCAATGCGGTTTTTTGAAGCGGACTTGTGACACAGCCGCAGCTGGGAGTCCCCCCGATACCCTGTCCTTGCCTCCTTCGTCGTCCTCGTCTTCTGCCTCGTCTTCCTCGTGTACAACGTCTACTCCATGCCCTTCGTCTACTATCTCCTCATGTACTATATCGTCGCTAGATTGGTTATCATCTCATTTCCGTGTACATGTACTAGTTAAAGGTTTGAATAGAAGCATTCGTGTTCCTGCAATGATTGATTCGGGAGCTACGGCTTTATTCATCAGTCACCAGTTCGTCAAGAAGCATAAAATTATTCAGCACCCGCTCAAAAGGGTTATCTCATTGCATAACATTGACGGAACTAAGAATAAAGCTGGCGGATTAACGCACTTCGTTCGCCTTACACTCACAGTCGGAGATCACACGGAAAAGGCAGAGTTTCTCGTCACGGACTTAGGTCCAGAAGACGTCATTCTTGGGCTACCATGGCTCAAGTGCGTAAACCCTACCGTTAACTGGGAAAAAGGAGAAATGACAATTCCGAGTGGCTCGGAAGAATCTCCTAATGAACCTTTCCAGAAAGTTGACGGTAACCGCAAAGAACGTAGACAGTGGGTCAAAGCCGGTATTATCCAAGACACCACTGATGAAGTCTGGTGTATGGCCGGCTTCACCTACTCTACTAAGCTTGCTGCCGAAGCAAACAAAGCTAAAGCTCATCGCTCCTTCGAAGACATTGTTCCCTCAGAGTACCATAGACACGCTAAAGTCTTCTCTGAGGAAGAATCTAATCGGCTACCCCAGCATCAGCCCTGGGACCATTCGATTGATCTCAAACCAGACGCTCCTGAGACCATCAAATCAAAAGTTTACCCTATGCCCCTGAATGAACAAGCCGAGCTTGACAAGTTCATCCAGGAGAACCTATCCAAAGGTTACATCACGCCTTCCAAGTCTCCGATGGCTTCTCCAGTCTTCTTTATCAAGAAGAAGGATAACAAACTCCGACTTATTCAGGTCACAGAAAACTCAATGACATCACTGTAAAGAACCGCTACCCTCTACCGCTTGCCACCGAGAAGTTTCGATGTTCGTTGGGGATATCACAATGTCCGAATCAAAGAAGGAGATGAGTACAAAGCGGTGTTCGTTACCAACCGAGGACTCTTCGAACCTAAAGTCATGTTCTTCGGTCTCACAAACTCACCCGCTACCTTCCAAGCTCTGATGGACAACATCTTCGCAAACCTCGTCGCCGAGGGAAAGGTGGCTGTCTATCTAGATGACATCTTGATTTGGAGCAACAACCTGACAGAGCACCGCAAGGTTGTACATGAAGTCCTCGAGCGACTTCAACAGCATGACCTCTACCTTCGGCCGGAAAAGTGCGAGTTTGAGAAATCTGAGATCGAGTACCTCGGGTTGATCATTCGCGCCGGCGAAGTAGCTATGGACCCTGTCAAAGTCCAAGCAGTTTCTACGTGGCCCACACCCAAGAACCTCAAAGAAGTCAGAGGATTCATCGGGTTCGCCAACTTCTACCGCCGCTTCATTCAAGACTTCTCAAAGCACGCACGGCCTCTGCATGACCTGACTAAGAAGGACGTACCGTTTGTCTGGGGTCCAGCACAAGAGACTGCCTTCACGTTGCTAAAGAAGGCCTTTACCACTAAGCCTATCTTGGCAGTCTGGGACCCTGAACTCCCTACACGTCTAGAAGTCGATGCCTCGGGCTATGCGACCGGTGGAATCATCTCCCAGAAATCGAAGGAAGATGGATTCTACCACCCTATCGCCTACCGGTCCACATCTATGACTGAAGCAGAACGTAACTACGAAATCTTTGATCGGGAGATGTTAGCCATCACCGAAGCTCTCAAAGATTGGCGCCACTACCTTGAGGGGCTCAAGGAACCGTTTGAGATCTGGACAGATCACGCAAATCTGCAGTACTGGAAGACTGCGCAACACCTCACTCGACGTCAAGCACGTTGGTCATTACTTTTGGCTGACTTCGACTTTGTGTTGGTACACAAGCCCGGTAGTACCATGATACACGCTGATCCTCTCTCTCGTCTTCACTCACATGCTGTCACAGACGAAGAAGACAACAAGGATCAGGTGGTACTAAAACCGGAGCATTTCCACATCCTCGCTACCAGTGCACTTGCCACTGCTTCTCCACTCGAATCAAAGATCCGAGAATGCACGGAGCAAGAAGCAGAAGTCGCACAAGCCCTCGCTACCCTTCGCAAGAAGGGTCCTCGCAAACTTGTTGGCGGTTTACTTGAATGGGAAGAGAGTGACGGGCTCATCTGTTACAAGGGAAAACTCTACATCCCTAACAACAAAGAGCTCCGTCACAAAATCGTAAAATCTTGCCATGACACACCTGCGGCTGGTCACCCAGGCAAACACGGCACCATAGAGCTAGTCTCACAACACTATTGGTGGCCAAAGATGAATGCCTTTGTCGAGACTTACGTACTAGGTTGTGATTGCTGTCAACGCTACAAGTCAGCTCCACACCCTAAAGCAGTACTATAGCCTCAGGAAACTCCGGCCGGACCTTGGGAACATGTCGGAGTAGATCTCATCACTCAGCTGCCACCCTCTAAGGGATTCGATTCGATCGCGGTCTATGTCGACCATTACTCCAATCAAACGCACATCATCCCTACTACTACTAAGGTTAACGCTGAGGGGATTGCCGATCTACACTACAAAGAAGTATTCCGACTTCACGGCATTCCCAAGAAGGTTCTCTCTGACCAAGGACCCCAGTTTGCAGCACGCTTCATGCGTGCACTCTATCACCGCCTAGGCATAGAGACTGGTTTTACGACCGCCTATCATCCGCAAGGAAATGGCAAAGTCGAACGCAAAAACCAGGATGGCCCCTCTTGCCAAAGTGGCGTGGCATCAATAGAATGCGCTGATTGCGTTCCCTGCGTGCGACGCTGAGGCGTACGCGCAAAGGAAGCATGAGAGCTCCGTTGCAACGACGACGCAGGTTCACTCCGTTGCTGGTCTGATGGCTGCTCTGAGGTCTCACTTGATATAGAATCGCTCAAACTGCTGCGCTGCAGTCGCGTCCAACGGCTGGGACTGCCCATCTCCTCGTAGCTTAGAGCCGGCGAGTCGGTGCTCAGTCGATCCATGGAATTTACCAAAGGGGTCAGTGATAAAACCGACGTATATGCATCACTCATTTGCATGCCTACCGAACGCAGCTGCGCCGTTTGAACACCAACCGAAACCCACAAATTGCGTCGTGCAGACGATGTACTGGACAAGGTGGCAGTAGGAGTGATGATGCGTCTTGGAACTCTCGAGTTTGAAGTGCGATGATGTGTTTGCGGCGGTGTGGGCTGGGGCGTGACGGGTGGCACCACATGTGGACGAGGCGTGGCGGGTGACACCACATGAGGACGCGACAAAGAACGAGGAGGAGACGCTGAGTTTACATTAGCTATCTGCACAGACGGAACACAGCACACGTACCGGGAAGAAATAGTGTACCATCCTCTGCCACGTCAAGGCAAAAGCTCGTCGGATAATCATCCTCCGAGTCAGATACTACCACACAGCTGCTGTCCTCCTCGTCTGACGAGGACAAGTCCAACTCCTCTTCAATCTGTTTGAGAGCTTGCATTGCGCGACATACGGTGGGGAGGTGGTGAGACAATGGTGCGAGTCGAGGGCGAGGTAGCAGAGAGAAAGGTGAGGTGACATGTCAGACAGTGGGAACGGTCTATAAGCAAGACGGTAGACATCGCGTAGCGGACATTGCTGATTTTGATCGGAGTTCCAAGCGCCGAGGCTTGCCCGAGCCATTTAGATTCGGTTCGGTTCAGACTGTTGGCGCTACAAAACGGAGCGTAAGCGACGGATGCATTAACAAGGGCCAAATAAGCAAAGCAGGTACACTAGAGAATTATACACAGGTGAATACTACGGTCAAAGGATTGAACATCAACTATGTGACAGGCGAGTTAATCAGTGGAACACTGAGGAAAATAAAAGGATATAGTGTATCTGATACTTGAATTGGGGCAGCGCTGGACGACAGTGATTATCGTTGTGCTCGCTTTTGCGAGCCTTCGTCAGGCTTGGAAGCGGTGCGCTTGCGCGAGACAGAGGCGTCAGTGTAGTTGATGTCGTGCAGCAGAACCCACGTGATATCCTGGACAAGAACTGACCAATTGGCGCGAAGGGAATCCTCGCCGTGCTCGAATATAGCACGACCGACCCACATAAGCCCAGCCAGAAAGAGGAAGACACCATTCCGACCTGGCTTGATAATCTCGCACCAGTCGGAGGGGTCCGATTCTTTGGGTCGCGCACGGCCATCATCTCCCTGAACATCCGGCTGAACGGCCCACCACCAACCAATCAGCTCGTCGAGGAATTTGCGGTGCAAAGGGAGCTCCGGCCCATGAACTGGCCGGCCTTTCTTGAACCACGTCTTGTACACGTCGGGTCGCGCGTCGTGCGGTATGATATTGCCATTTGGGTCGGCAAAGCACGAAGCCACCTGCTGCTTGACAAATGCGGCCACACATTCTCCCCATTCCAAACAATAATCTGCACTTGTGAGTGGCTCAAATGCCTTGAGCAACACCAGCGGGCAAAGCTGCTGTGTCAGGGTGAGATAAGACAACACCGACGCGGCTGAGCGGTGCGCGTGTGTGTACAGATGACCACGCGAGCCTTGAGACCCAGGAAGAAATAGATATCGCAGGATGTAGCCAAAGCTAGTAGTATATAGCTTGTTACATTTGCATATGTTTTCCGGACCACTTATACATTATGCAATATTGCGCATATAACGTATACTAGGGAAAGATAGCGTAGTATATCTGTGCCGTTTCAAAAACAGTTGTATAACATCACTAGATATTGTGCTTTGTAGGACAATCTACCACACAATGTTGTAGGACATAGCAGGTTCTGGTATATGTATTATCGGTGGAGCGGAAAGATATTATAAAACATAGCATATTGTAGCAACGTCTACCAGGCGCCAGCTCCTCCTCCCCTGTTCACTCAAATTACACCTCCACCTCGAGTTTGTTGGCTCCCGCTTCCTCCTGTTGTCGATGCCTCAGTACCGTGACCACTGCCGCTGCTCTGTGCCTGCTATGTCCGCTATTAGTAGTATGGAGCAAGTATGTACAGCGTTACGTACCAATTCACATACTTCGTCGCGAAGAAGCTACATTTCGGATGCATCAGAGATAAAGCTGACATGCGCATCGAGAGTAGACAGCTAACCTGCATTACCTCATGATCCTTCTGACAGTTTTCGAAGTGCATGTTGAACTCCGCAGTAGTTCCTTTGGGATGGTCCTTCTTCCAGTGCCGCCCGCACACATTACTTCAGCGATATGATCACAAAGTTAGCAATCATATATCACAAAAATAGAATGTCTACATACCGAAGATTATGTATCTTGCCTGGGACATGTGCCCTTGGGCGCCGTGTGCCTGTTTCGAAAGCCATTGGTACTCCAGCGGTAGGCGGCGGCTTGGATTGGTCTGCACCTGGAAGCCCTGGTAAGACCGTTGTTGCGGAGTCTCTCTGAGTGTCAATGCCTTCTCTGCTCACAGGGCTACCCTGTAGCAGCAGACTTGCAGGGGCTACCTGCAGCGGCTGGGCTGCGATGGGAACATCGGGAAGTGGTAGTAGTGGTACGAGAGTGTCATGCTGCTCAGCATCACCGTGATGTGGCCGCGAATTTGTAGGCTGAGGTACTGTAGATGAGTCGCCGCTAGTCAGAGAAAGACCATTGAAACTACTGGCCATGGGTGCCGACGTCGTCATTGGGTTTGAATCCGAGTTGCGTAAATCTTGAGCATGATTATTTTTGCTCGACGGAGCTGTTCCACTAGGTACGGTTTGAGACGAGCCACTGTGACTGTCTACAGCAGTTGGTCTGGAATACAGATCCCAGGTATGTGTGAGGTTGTGATCACTTGAATGATATTCGGCACTTGGCACATACCTGTCTAAATGAGTGGTAGCCCTGGCCACACTCGGGCCTTGAATAAGGCTCGCAGGTCTATCGTCACCCGCGAATGCAGCGTCTACGCTGATTGCAGCACTACTCGTATCGTCTGTGAACCGCCCTGCGTTCCGTGTAGTATCCCTTGCATGCTATTGTAAGTAGTGCTCGTGAATCTACTGACAGTCACTCACAGAGGGTCATCAATCTCCAAGCCCTTTCTGCATTTCACTCGACGAGATGAAGACGCTATAGTGGGTAGACTTGCGGACTTACGCTTGCTGGTGCGCCGATGAACTGCTTCCTCGTCTGAGTCAAGTCCGTCAAGCTCACCGCCATCTTCTTCCACTTTCCCGTCATTCAACCAGTCGGGGAAAGCCTGTTGCACCTTGAGATGCTTCCGCTTCTCATTGCTCTTGAAGGCTGGATAAAGGGCAACTGCAGTCTGATAGGACTTCCAACCATTCTCGCAGTATCGAAGTATCGGATGACGCATCTCCATTTCCTGGCGGAAACGGTCACGCTGTGCAGGAAGTGCGTCATTTCCCCAGGACTTAGGAGGATTTCCGTCGCGTACAAACATCCTGAAGATGTCCCGTGCGTCCCTGCGCAAATTTCCCAATGCGGTATGGCTGGGAAGTTTTGCGTCGCCATCCTCGAGGTATGTGAAGATGTTCACCTTCGGCTTGGTTCCGCTAATTTGAGTGTTGCCACCACCGTCCGTTTGGGATTTTCGCCAGTCATCGAGATACCACCACTTCGCTCTTTGCTTATTTGTCCCGTAGTCCAGCTGTTGGAAGGCAATTGCCGTAGGTGGTAGTGCAGATGCTCTGCCTTGGACCGCAGCTTCTGTTTCGGGAATTGATTTAATCATGGCTCTGCAATCAATATGACGACATCAGTCGTCGTGAGATAAAATGAACACATGCAAAAGATCACGTACTTAATGTCCAAAAGCTCATCCAAGACCCTTCAGCCCGAGAAAGTCAATTCGATGCGCTCAATATCCATAGTGAAAGACTACGCACTTGACCCAAAACTTATTTTCATTTGCCATGCCCATATACACGCTGTACAGCTGACAATATGCCGGGTTTCCAGCTTGAATGAGCATCTCGTGTGTGGCTGTCGAGAGAGTCAGCTGGAGCTGGGAGCTACTTCCTCGAGGTGACGTCGAGGGCTAGAAGACATTATGTCAGGTCAAGTGCAAGGGTGTTGAGCAATGAACTTACAACTCCCGAGTGGAATGGTGCAAAGCTTTCGGGATCAAACCCTGCTAAACGTCCTCGCAACGGCCTATTAAAGGGGTTTACAGTAGGATTAATATCAAGCTTATCATGAGACGAGTCAGAAAAAAGGAGAGATGAATTTGAAGAGAATGACAAGGATGCTGAGTCTCACTTGCTTGTACGAGTATCTGAGTCTGGTAGGGAGGAAACAACAAGCGGAGAATTTGAAAGAGTGTGTTCAATTGGCAAGGAAGGAGTAGTATTCAGCGAGGAGCTGAAAGAATTGGGAAACGGGGAGTGTCGCATAATGGCTCTTCGCAGCAGCGGAGCTACAGAGATGGCCTTAGCACACCCCACTCGGCATTTTCCGTAGTATATTACCAAGGCATGCAGGAGGGTCTAATTCCCTACCTGCATGCAGACTTGACCACGCTGCAGCTCGGTGAATTATCTGGGCAAAAAACAAAGAGTATTGTTTGGCAAGGTGAGAGTTTTACCGTTACTTGTGCATGGCAGAACCGCTCACGGGGATAGTCAGATAAATATCCAGCTGGCAGACGGTGCAATCAATTCACAATCAGTTCCACTACTTCTCATTCCCCTGCAAGGTCCTAACGTGAGTGATAACATTATATGAGTACTTGCAACTTACAGATATACAAAAGACATACAACATTACCCTCAACGGGAGCAGAATAGATATTGTGATTGCTCCATACACTGAGATCCAGTCATCTGCAGAGAATCAGCCAATACGTACCGGAGCAGCTATGCCAGTGTGTGAGCCCGCTGCTATTGGACAGACAACTGCAAGCACTCGCAAACGGGCTGCAAGCCTGCCGCCACCACTCTCTGCCCCATTTTGACAGATAAAACGGGTGCACTCTGGCTTGCAGAACGTTGGAGACGACCTAGGTGATAGGAATCCTACAGAGAAAGTATACACCGGAAAAGAGAGACACGTACCTCCTATGATAAATGAGGCAGCAACAAAAAAGCCCACCGCAGACGCATTGCCGCAGACCAGCCTGGTACCGCTCGGCACCGAGCGCAAGTCTGAGTCTGCCAATGACACTGCTTCGCGTGGTGAGTCTACCATCTGTTATGTTCGTTCAGTACAATAGTAACTGAGCTTGATCAGACCTCCTACCACAAGTTCCTGCAAACAACTGCTCCCAATGGTATGGGTCCTCCACTACCGAACCAGAAACACCGCCAGTGCTGCGTAGTTCTTCTGTCACTGAGCCAGAGACACCATCAGTACATCCTATTCCAAGTTCCGTCACTCACATCTCCCAATTGAGTACACCGCTCAGTACAGGATTGCTATCGGCCTACCACAGCTCTCCAGTGAACATACTGATGCGCTCTGTTATCTGCGATGGTAGTAGCAGCGATACGCCGTTGGACCCTCCCTTGGGGGCTCAGATTGTCTCGTCACCGGGTACATCACCATTGCCATTCAGCTCTCCACTTCTACAGCTTTAACCACGGACACTATCTCCCTGCCCCCTGCCCCCTCCCCTCCCTCGTCTATTCCTGCAGAGCTGCTCCAAGTACCTGAGCACAGAGAGTACTGCACTTACCTCTGTTGTTCAGAATTCCCGATGCCACCTGGCATTTACAAGCTCTTTGGAGACAAGGAACTTGGCGGGCAGCCAAGCCAGCGGGACAATGATCAGATGGGCTTGGGACCAGCCCGTCGCAGTGAGTGGGAGAGTCTGTGGCGCTTATTGTTTCTAATCGCATCAGCGACAACGTTTGCTTGCTTTTGTTTACAATGTTATGTTTACAGTATACTACTTTCCTGATAACGTCTAGTCTACATCTGTGCACAATTTAAAATCAAAGCTCTAGCTTAACCAAAGGAACAGCTCGAAGAACAGTTGTAGTGTAATCTTTGGTCTCACTTGCAGACCAGGCTGTAGATACAGCAGAGAATTCCCGGGCATACCAACAACAGCAGACAAACTACTCCTTGCAAATAAGAAACAGATCACCCCGCTCGAGTGGAATGTGAAGGCAAGAAGTGCATGTTTGCGGGCGAGACCTTTGTGGTAACACCAAGCTTTGACACTGTGAGGGTTGGCATGATCGAGCTCTCGTATAAGACCTTGAGGGTGTAACGAATGAGATGATCGTCTGCAAACTACTAGGTCCACATACTTACTGATCACAAAGAGTCTCGCTGTGCCATGTGGTTCGAGACATCACTTCCACTACGTCTAGATCACTGTAAATTATTAATACTAGATGACAATTATTTCCAGTAACATGCGGGATACTCACCTGCGCAAGACCTCGCGTGCAGCAAAGAGCTGCTTGGAGGATGACGAGAATCCTGTGGAGGATAAAGTGTATGCTCCTGCGGAGAGGATGTGCGTGTTCTGTGGCTCGGAAATCTGCGCGACAGTAAGGACTGAGCCTTGCGATTTGCTGATCCAACTATTAATACCCATAACTTTGTGATCGTAAGAGCGCTCCGACTTACCACTCATGCGCTGCATGCAACATCTCATTCACGTCGTCTAGCAGAATAGCCACATGCTCCGCCAGCGAGTCCAGGTTGACATCCTGATTTTCTTTGCCGACAAATGCAAACATCAAGAATCCTTTCTTCATCAACGACCAGAATATTAACCAAAGGCCATAGGATGATAAGACGACGCTTACTGTAGCATGGAAAACTCGTTTGCGTGTGGTGCTATTCTCTTGTGAGCCCGGATCTTCTGAGTAGACAGGCGTGCTGAGGAATGTTGGTGGTGGTTCATGCTCTGACGGCGGCCTAGCTGTCAGCGGGCTCGCTAGGGCGTCTTGAGTTTCAGCTTCAGAAACAGACTCCTTTGGGTCGTACCTGTTATGCGAATGCGAGGGAAGCGATATTGTCTGTGAGACCAGATTCTACCCCCTTAACGTTGTTCCGTTGCGACAACCACCGCCTCTCCTGTCTCCTTGTAGTGTGACGTGTCGTCATCTTCGATCGCTGAAGCGCTGATCCTTCAACCCGGTCAGCAGGCGTGTCAACCAAGGCTGCAGCATTAGCACACACAGGTGACAACCGGGAAGACAAACGCACATTCTCCAAAAATTGCGTCCTGCAAAGACTCCGTGTCAATTTCTGTCTCCGTCTCCGGGCTCGACAAGTCTGAAATCCCTTCTGCTTCTTGCTCTTGCGGTAACGGCAAATTCTCAGACGGGCTAATGAGTTGAAGAGCCTGAGGTCGAGAAACAAACACTGACCATAACACAAGAGACGCTGCTCCGATTACTGCTGGAAAGTCTTGCCTATGGTTGTGCAGTCAAAGGAGGCGAAGAATCCGTCACGGTAGAGATCAGTGAATTGCTGGAGCTGAGAAAGGGAGAGGTGAGGCCGGTAGGAGGTGGTCATTGTAGTTGGAAGTGAGTGAAGATATACGAGGCGCTCGTCGTTCCTGATCATACTAGATAAGCGTCAAGTAAGAAACTGAGTTTTAGAACATCTTAGGACTTGTGATACGTTACTAGAAAATATTGGAACTTAGTCAGGCTGACACAACGCACCTTGGAAAACCTTTGAACAGTAGGTTAAGGAGGCATGAGCAAGGTAAAGACAAGCCAGTAAGAAATGTCACAGATGTGACATCGAACGTTTAAGATGGCAAAGACGCTCGTACTATTACTTGATAGAGACTTGTATACTATCTAGCCTCATCTGCATCATCGCCAATGTTTGCATTCTCTTCGAGTCCTGCCAACTGCGTCACGTCAAGCCCCATCTTCTCAACTACAAACACTCGATTCCTGAAATCGCCCAGACCTAAATTGTCCATTGGCGGATGGGGTACCATAGCCACCACGGATTTTATGTGCAGAATAGGGATGACACGAAGACCTAAATCATTTGCCTGGCGAGTACACGACCACAGGGTATTTTATGACTCCTTGAGTAAGTTTTTGTCAGGAAGACCATAGACATCCACCATCGCTAACGCTTGCTCGTCTCGATTGTTGTGAAGTCGTAGTTTGAAAAAGTACCGAACTTCAGCAAAAGTTGTATCTTCCTCTTGTGCAGGACTGTGGATCTGTGAAATAAGGTGTGGTCAGATTATTATTGATCAAGTTGGAAAATGCTCACTTTCACATTACGAGATATGCGGATTTGATTTAAAGCTCGACCCTCCTCTGTCCAAAGTGAACGGGCGACCTGACCAGTAGGCAGGCGAAGACATGCCCATCTCGCTACCTGAGGAGTGCGCAGCCACTCATCAGAAGCAGCTACACCCGCGGTACGGAGGAAGTTGATAATAGCCTCAGCTTCCACAATGCTGATACAACGAGGCTTTTTTTCCTGCTTGCGGAGAAGGACATAGCCATTCCCCAAGTCTTGAGCACCGCGGGGCAGTGTTTCGATAGGGAAGAGTGCAGGTAACATGGTTGTTAGCGCGTTGATCTGACAGCGGCGGATGGCACGCTGCGCAAGGTTTGCAAAGGGGCTGGATGGCTGGCGGATTTTGCGGCCCAAATTGCCTATCGCATTCTCCATTGTCCATTGGGTTACACCGGCGTACGGACCAATGCGTGTGGTTTCTCGACAGATATGGGATAGTGCGTGGATGGCTTGTCGAACAAAATGAATTCGCGCCGGATTTTGCTGATAATAGAACACCTCAAACTCAACGCAGAACTGAAGAAGTAGTTCATCAGCCTCGTTGAGTTCCTTCTGGTTAATAACTTTCTGATGTACAATCCGCACGCCTCTGACCAGCTTACAGAAGTGTTTCCAGTACTTCATAGGCAGGATTCCGTAAAATAGTCCTGGTCCGAGACCATAAATGTACGTCAGGAATTCCATTGCCTTATAGCCGCTATTGAGCTTCTCTGCAGGATTTCGTGGCGGACAATCAAAGGACCCTGGGAGGTATGGAGTAGCTGCAGCAACTGCCTTGCCATGTAAAGTCCAAACTGTGTTATCGCGTAGTACAGCCCAGTCCCAGGTATCTTTGTTATCACCGAGCCGTGTGTCGCATGGCATTGTTCCTCGCCATAGAGCAAGGATAAGATCGGGCTCATTGAGGGCAGCGAGATGCATCAAATCTGCGGGAAAGCATCCAGGAATAGGGAACATGGAGTTGTCCGGAAGGCCGCTAAGAAGCGAAGGTTTCACAATGCCTGTAGCTAGGCGGTTTTGGCGGTACTGCGTTTGATTTGTAGACTGTAAGAGTGTCTTCAGACCGTCCTGATAGTGTTTTACCCGGCTGTGCTGAGCTTCGTGGGACGTTAGAGCTCGAAGGTCAATGTCATTGTGGGTGCATCCCTCAACTGAGTAATTCTCTGGTCGAAGACAAACTGGATAATAATGCCCAACATCGGGTTTATGTCTTCCCTTGATGGCACAGTAGAGTCGACATCCATGAGCACCTGAATGACCCACTAGTCCATTCATCTCAGTTATCCCGGGTCCGTCGGCAGTGAAAACAGCGAGGTATGGCCGCAACAAAAATATGCGATTTTTTGCAGCATCCCATACGACGAGTCCATCATTCATCAGTGCGGAAAGGTGGTACAGGCCAGGAAACATGAAAGAGTCAACATGGCCTGGCTTGTTCGGCCCTGGAATAACGCCGCCAACAACGACGTGTTTTTTCTTGTAGCAAGACTCGGGTGCCCGATCCAAGAAAACCCATATGTATACCCAGCAGTCAGAGGCTTTCATGCGATACAGCTGCGCACCATCAATCGAACTCATCAACACAATGCTGTCGTTGTCTATTTCACCGGAGTAAACAGCTTCAAGGTATTCGGTGCCATGGATGTAATCAGACCACTGCGAAATCGAGTTGGTTGCGTCTAATTCACGAAGGACCTGTGCCGTACATCGTGAGCGGTATGCCATGTCGAGAGCACTGTCTTTCGAACGATAGGCAGCTTGGATCTGCGGACCGACGGGGATAGTGGCAAACTGCTGGCGCAAAACCTTCTTTCGCTTTGATAACAATTGATGCTGGTCGTAGCGGTGCTCACCGCATGTCGAACAGCGAGTTAGCTTCTCAAATGGCCCTGTAAATGCGAGGCAGCTGTTGACGCACATGTAATGGTAAATTGGATATACACCCGTGATGTTGCGGACTTTGGTCTTTATCTGCGCATGCGACAACATCGGAAGACCATGAACCCGCTGTAGACTCTCTCAAATGTGATTGTAGCTGTCCTCCGAGGTATTGTGTAGGTACATCTCAAGAGAAAACCGTAGTGTTGCATTGTCAACGCGAAGTTCTTCTTGTGGAGGATTTCAAAGACAATGAATGAGATCGGGATGGTGGTCGTGAGCAGCATCCAGTGTCGCTACTCGTAGTGCTTCGATGAATTCCTGCGTAATCTTGAGATCCTCCAGATGTATTACCGTCGGCTCATTAGCATTGATGTTGTTATCCTCTGAGTCGGAAGCTGCAGAGCCCATGTCAACGTCAAGCAGCTCATCCTCTGGGTGACGAGCGGCAAGGTCATCGAGGCTACCTGGGTCAGCAATATGCTGGCCATTGGTCCGCAGCTCCGCGTCTGGTGCCACATCGAAGGGAAACTTGTCGCCGCCCCGTGTCGCTGGATCATCCAAGTCCATACCCGGAGATGGGGCTGGATCATCGCTGTCGTGGACAGGATCTTGTGTCGGTACTTGAAAGCTGCAGGTGGCCTATAGAGAATTATATTTGCATACACATTGGATGCATGAATACTGACTTACATTGTCGGCAGGAGCAGGGGTCTTGGAATGTGGCCTTGTGGATCCTCCAGCTGCATCCGAGTCTTCGTGGAAAGCAGCATAATACGGCCGCTTTCCGTCTGCGTTGGAACTGCCAGATGCAACAGGTGTCGTGGATGCGACCGACGGCTCCTCCCGTTGCATGAACTGCTGCCCGCAGTTCTTTTTGCAATGCTCAAACAGAGCAGAGCGACCGAGCATCTTGTGGCATCCACGGCACAGTTTCTTCTCCTTTCGCTGGTCTGCCACCGTTCTCCTTGTAGTGTCATTGAATGTGCGCCGACCCATGGTGTAAAAATGACAGGTGTGATTGATTGAAGTAGTAGTGATGACAGTGCTGAATGTACTCGAGAAGGCAAAGACGTCGAAAAGAGCATGCAAGTAGAAATACCTCAACTGATCTGATGCCCTTCCGTCCTGTCCCATACCAGATCTGCTATCCAAATTGACCTCAAATTGATGCGAGGTTGAGTGTTACATCTTGCTATGTTTGGTGACATGCGTAGAGACAGTGGTTGAACAAAAGAGATGCGAGCGCGGAATGTGGAGAGACAATTATATATTTGGCAATATCGAAATGGTCCGGATTTTGCAGCATATACTGGGCAACGTCCTGCAATATCTATTTCTCACTGGGCTTGAGAGACAGTGGGCTCAGGCTGAGAGGGAGCGCCACTAGAGGACACCTGTGTGGCTATCGGAGCAGGTACTGGTGGCGACGTAGATGCAACCGGTACTGCCGACACAGCCGCAGGTACAGGCTGTGATGGTGGGGGAGGCTGTGGCGTCACAGACCGAGATGGGAGAGTGAGCTCTGCTGGCGTGGCAGACGGCGGGGACGGTAATTGCTGCGCTGGCATCGCCGGTGACGAAAACTGGACCGGTTCTGCTGGCGTTCCAAGCCTTGATGATGCGGAGGCCTGTGTAGCTGACAGTGTAGAGTGCGAAGGAGGTGTTGCTGGATGCGACGAGGATGTAGGGGTGGGCGGCTGGGACATCTTGGGCTCTGGCTGTTCAAGATCTCCAGCTGGATCTGAACCAGCTGTAGGCGCTTCCGCGGCGGCAGGGCTCGGCTGCCTGGACGAGCCCGAGGGGCTGCCCTGCCTGGACGAATCCGAGGGGCTGCCCTGCATGGACGAATCTGAGGGGCTCAACGCACGACGACTGCGTTCCTCTGCAGAGAATGCTGCCGCTGCGAAATTGATCATGGATGCTTCCACAACGTCGAATGAAGCCCGATCGTACTGCGGCCAGTTGAGAGGATTGAAGCCATTGGTGACGCCATGATGAAAGCTGTAAATGTGAGCTCAAGCAACGTTCGGGCAGACAATACCGCACACCTTTGCATGCCAATTCGCCCCTGGTCTGAAGGAATTGGGCCTGCCAGCAAATCGAAATCACCATGCCTGTTCGCTCAGCCAATCCCTCTGCGATAGCCTTCAAAAACGGCGCCACGTTCGTGAGGGATCTGAGCAACGAAGTAATTAGATGAGAGCGGCAACAGAACAGGTCTACATACTGGTCATATTCTTCTGGTGTGATCGGTGCTGCTTGGTCCCGGTTGGCTGCGGCGAGGCGTTGCTGAAAGTCAGCTTCTGCCTGATCATGGACGCGTTGCCTCTCCTCGGGGGATTCTTTGTCCCAAAATTCTTTCACAACCTGCTGCCGAATGGCGAGCTGGTGGGGCTTCGGTGCTCCACGCTCGGCTGCTTCGCGACAGGCTGCGTTCCAGCGCTCGTTAAAGGTTTCCAACATCCGCGACTCGTAGTAGAGTGTCTGGTAGTACTGGAAGGGAGAAACGCGCCGCACATGGTCCGTATTAGTCTTTGCAACATGCTGGAAAAGACGCTTCGCCTCGTCTTTCATGGAAGCGTCCGTTAGCCTTTGATAGTGGTGGTGAAACCACAGCATTAATTTCTGCGCACAGATGTCTGTATAGTAAGGTGTTTGGCTTTGGTACGCACCTCTCGCAAGGTCGTGTAATATTCGACCTTGTTTTTTGCCTCCTCCGGTGAAAGGCCTGCAGTACCGGGCACTTTCTCCTCAGCAACCGCTTCTGGACTATCGAGCTCCTCATGCTCGCCCTCGACGTCACTCGACAAGGCTAAATTGTAGCCAAATCGAAGAATCCACCAGGTGGTGAGCATGTCGTAGAATTGCGTCGCTTTCCCGTTTTGCGTGGCACTCTCCCAGTCGGTTTTGAAAGATTCGAGCCATTTGGTTTTGCCCGGAGGCACCCAGCTTTTGCGTCCACGAGTCTTCTTTGTTGTCGACATCTAACACACCAGGCGGAGAGAGCAAAGAAGGGCGAGACCAGCCTTGACAGTGGCGGAAGACGGAAGAGAGGCGAGTAGCGCTGATGTTGAGATTGAGCCCGACATCAGTGCGCGTGAGCGCTACAGGCAGACACATTCGGTAGGGCGCTCCGTCCAACAGCGCCGTTTCCAACCACTCATCCTGACGCCCCGCTTTTGCAAGCAATGAGCAGCAATCGGCTATTGCTACATACCTATTTCAGCCATTTCTTGTGTCAGATTCGCGATGTGGAAGCTGTTTCAAGCGCAAATAACATTGCCGCCCAAATTGATGGCAACCTACCTCTTTTGATCGAGTGGCCGCAGGTAAAAGCATCCAGAAATGGTCAGTATGCCTGCGAGGAGTTCCTAGCAGCCTTTTTATAATACAGCCAGTACTAGTAGCTAGTATGCTTTCCTCATATACATTGCTATTATACTAGTATATATGTATAAAACAACTACATCGTGTGGTAGAAGTGGAGAGCGGTTGCGGCGAGTGGCGGGACCAGGAGCAACGCGACAAGAAGAGGAGGCTTGGGCTGACATGGCAGGAGAAGATGGAAGCAGAGTTAGGGGAAGAGGGCGGAAGCAGATGCAGAGAAGCAGAGGAGGAGAGGGCAAAAAAGTCAAAGTCCAACGACACAATAGCGCAAGGATCCTCGTGGTCAGAGTTCCCACAGTTCGACTTGCCACGCGAGAACCGGGGACGGTTCGGAGTTTAGTTGGGGGGAGAATGATACGCCCGGAAATTGGCTAGGCACGGAGACCCGGCAGCAGCCTGCCATTTGCGCGGCCCGCATCATCCTGAGCGGCAAGTCCCTCCACTTTCCCAGCGTCACGGGCACGAGGAGTTCACCGAGGTCACGAGGAGTTCACCGAGGATCCGAGGACTTGGCAAGGAGCAACGCGCCGGAAACATCCGAGGCCGAGGAATTGCACCAAACTCTGACACACAGACACGCCCCTTTTGCATTGGAGCATGGGCCAGCCAGCCAACAAGTGTTTTGGACGCGGGTCAGACCAACGGTAGAAGAAACTTCACTCGCAAACCCCGTTTCAGGAAGACTCCTATCACGCCACGCTGTGCAACTCCTGGACGGCGCCTCATCACCTGCTTGCGACGGGTGGCACCTTTTCAGCGCAAGGGCGCGCACTGCTACTCCGCGTCGGCCAACGCTGTGTCCTGCCGGGCGTCGACTCGCTGGACGTTTTGCCTCCGCGGACGGAAGTATTCTGCCACCCTGTTTCCTCGCTCTTGTGTTTGGGTTTAGGACATAGAAGGAAAGGTTTAGGAGAGGGTCTTTAGGGTATATAAAAAGGTGTTGCTTGTACTGCGTAGAAAATCAATCAATCCCCACCCTAGTTTCCAGAGTTCACTTTACGCTTTGCGCTCGCGTCGAGGGAGTCTCTTCGCGCCCATAGCTGTGGCTTCTTCTGCGTACTGCGACTTCTTTCACGTTTATGTCTGCTGCGACTACCAACGACAACCCGCCTCGAGTCTGCCGTTACTGTCCCACCGTTCCCCACCTACCCGACGGTCGCTGCCCTTACTGCCTGCGCCCGCGCGAGGTTCTATGCCGTTACCCCATTATCCCCGCGCCCACGCTGCCGCCAGAACCCTCAGCAGCGCCTACGGTCTTCCCTGAGAGATCTACTCCTAAATCACCCTCACCAGTGTCGTCCATTGCCTCCGTCGCGGACTCGCTTGATAACTGCTCTTACTGCGACACTCAGTGTGATCACCCAATTCCCCTACGATCAGGACCTTTCGTCCCGATTAACTGCAATCGCCCGCGCGCGCCGCACCCAGATTGTTGGCTGTCCCTAGACTTTGAAGGCAAGGACCACGAGTGCGAACTAGTGCAGTTCAATCTTACCAGCTCTACCAACGTCGTCGTTGGCCACGCATTTGCCTGCAACACGCATCGCTGCTCGGGAAGTGTTGTTCTACACTACCGCCCCCGCGCACAGTCTGTCAAGTCAAATTGACTGCAATCTCACATAGCCTCGCGCTGCGACCCGCGCACCATTAGTTTATCTTTCTCTTACGGTTCCTTTCGGCTTTGTTATACTGCGTTTACTTTTTAAACTGCGTTATTTTACTGTGTTACTGTGTTGTGTTTCACCTTCACTGCATCGAGCTTACTGCGTTCACTTTCACTGCACCCGTGTTTTACAGCGACTTCTTCATCTTCACCAGCAATCGTGTTTTGTGTTCGAGATTCATATTGCGCCTGCGTTTATCATCTGCGTCTCTCTGCACGCCGTTTTCCTACAAGTCGCGACATCTCCCACGTGTTCTCTTTGAGCCGTGCTAAAACTCCTTCGCTTTCACCGCGCCGACTTGCCCTTTTACCCGCAATACGCATGGTAGTTGCCCATCTAACTCCCTTCATATAAACTTTATCACAAACCTTGTCGCTCTTTTTAGCACAGGTAAAACTAGGACTCTTAGACCACCTCGCATTACTTTAACACTTCCGCGCTTCCACACCTTTACACTTCTATTGCCACTTTGTGGTTGGTTGTGTTGTCTTTAAGGTTGTTCTTAGTTTGAAGCGGGACTCAGTGTCTCAACGGACAGACCGAATGAACAAACCAGACCCTGGAACAATACCTCCAAGCGTACTGCAACTACCAGCAAGACAACTGGTTGGGCTTGCTCCCGCTTGCCAAGTTTGCATTCAATGATGTCCCCAGTGCCACTACAGGTGTATCTCTGTTCTCCGCCAATAAAGGCTATCACCCAAACCTCACCATCTACCCTGAACGCAGTCTTGCTTCCTCTCGCACCCATGAATTTGCAGTTAACCTCGAGGACTTACACAAACACCTGAAAGAAAATATGCGTGAAGCACAACTCCAATACCAAGGTCCCGCCAATGCCATTTGCATGCCACTGCCGACTTGGGATATCGGCGATTGGGTTTTTGTTAAAGCCAAATACTTCAATACCACTCGTCCGTCCAAGAAGCTTACCGAGAAATACTTTGGCCCATTCAAGATCATAGGATGCGTAGCACCCCAATCCTATACCCTCCGACTTCTCAATGCTATGCAAGCCGTTCACCCCGTTTACCATGTATCTATGCTCGAACCATACACTCCTAGCAAAATCCCAAATTGTGTTTCTTCCCTGCCACCTCCAATTGAGATCGACGGCAAAATCAAGTATGAGATTGCAGAAGTACTCAATTCTAAACTCGATCACTGACGCCAAGTGTGTCCAATCCTCTATCTAGTTTGGTGGTTGGGTTACAAAGGCACCGATGAGGAAACATCCTGGGTACTTGTGACCAAACTTGACCGAGCCCCCGAAGCTGTTGCCGAGTTCCACTTACAATACCCAAAGAAGCCTGGTCCTTTACCATTGCAATTTGTTTGTTCAACATATTCCATCTTACTTTGATTTCCAAATTTCTCTGAGTCCGATTCACTCTCACACTTCAAGACAACAAGAAAAAGAAAACTATATTTTACAACAAATATAAAGAAAATATTATCTACTTCTTTGACTTCTTCTTCCCCTAGACGACCAAGATCTCCAAGCCCAACCCATCCTCCTGACCCATCCACTCCTGCCAGAGGACAAAGTTCCTTCGAGTCACATCGAATAACTTCCGGACAAGGTCCTGGAGTACCTTGATGTTGCGGTTGAGCTCCCTGAGCTTGGACTCCGAATTGGTTACCTCAGACAACTCAGGCTCATCAGCGTGCTCCACCAACTCCCAATGTTTCTTGCCTTTGTGCAAGAAGACCTTTGTCTCGTACTTCTTCATCTTATTCGGCCAGCCACTCGCCTCGGACCCCTTCCTTTTCTTCTTTGACAAGGCCTCGGAGTGCCCTGACGCCGCCTTTACGATTGGGGGTGCGACAAGCCAATTCGCCGACCCCAATGGTGCCTCAGACAGCTGCCCCACCGTCTTCACCTTCACTCCACCCATCTCACACTTCTGCTTGTCCTTGAAGCACTTCGCGCACGAGGACCCTCAACCGTTCACCTTCCACAGGCACTGGGCGCCGATCCTGGCACACCAATTGCAGTTGTTTCCGGCTGCCATGCCCTCCGGGATGGATGCATCACCCATCTCCACATCCTCCCCATCTTCCTCCTCGTCCGACAGGTCCGAGTCCGCAATGATCGGCGCCAATTTTGCCTTTGCCTTTGCCTTTCCTTTCTGCTTCCCCAGGGTTACCGCCTTTGCGGCCTCTGTCACTGCGACCATAGGGTCGACCGCCGCCCTCGACCCTGATCCCAACGCGACTGACGCCGCCTTCTGCTCCGGCTTGGCCTTCCACCTTGCTGCTACCGCCTCTGCCACCTTCTTTGCCTCAGCCGTGTCCCGAGCCTGCTGCTCGGCCAGCCGATTGGCCTCGGCCTGAGCAACCCTCTGGGCCTCCTTCTCCTTCTCCTCTGCCTCCTTCGCTCTCTCCCTCGCCAACTCTGCCTCCAACTTGGCCTCCTCAATTTGCAGCCGCCACTGCTCCTCCGCTAAACGCTGCTGCGCCTCCTCCCGTTGCCGACAAAGACGTTCAGTTTTCTGGGCACTCGTTTCTCAAAAGAACAAGTCAGCAACAGAAGCCGACCCAAATCCTTGACTTACCAGTGGGGCAGGCATGTCCGTTATCAAAATGTTTCTTGTCGAAGTGGTGGTGGTGGTTGGGGTGAAAAGTTCAAAATCTCCATCCTCACCCGGTCTCAGTTTATATATGCCCATTGCAATCTCCAATCTTCAAAGTGGGAGAATTACTGCCCTCATGGGTTCGGACCTCAAGGGGGAGGTACTATTACGATCTGATCTGTTGCGGAGTGACTGCTGCTATGCTGATAACCCTAAAAAGGGAGTGAAGTAGAGAGGAAGGGGGTGGATCTCCAACGACGACAACAAGGTCAAAGTCGATGATGAGCAGGCAAGCAGGCACTGAGGCCGGATACTGGCAGTGCAAATGACGAAGTTAATATCATGTTTATACTAGGTTACATTGAGTAACTCACCTGGCAGTGCAAATGACAAAGAGGTCAAGATGCAGAACCAGGGAGGGTAAGGGGTACTATATATACTGTGTCTGGGTGGTCTGTGCACCAGTTCCCACACTAGGGACTGGAGTAACTGTGGGGCTGGAGTAACAATAGAACAATAAGGAACCAGGGTAACTGTCAAGGACCTGAGTAACTGTCAAGGACCAGGGTACGTAGAACAATAGAGCTAGAACAATAGAACAATAGAACAATAGGATAAGAACAATAGAACAATAGAAACTGGGGGAATCCCTGGGGAATCCCTAACAATAGACAGAAGACAATAGTTGAAAGACAATAGAACAATGAGAACTGGGGGAATCCCTGGGGAATCCCTATCAATGGAAGTTGAACAATAGAACAATAGCCTAGGTTGATCTGGAACCGCTCCAGATTGAGTCTAGGGTTTGGGTCTGGACTTTTGATAAATAAGGCAGGATGTCACGTGACCAGGGTTAGGGTTAGGTCCGGTAACGCTCCTAGCCGGAAAATAAGCGCTCTAGATAGGCGCTTAAGGCTGTAAACTTGTGACATTGTTGGAAAAATCCGGTCTCTGTTGGACTATCCATGTCATGATCGGATCATGTGATTGGCACCGGACATCTGACATCCTTATCCTTGCACAGCCACATCCTCAAATCGTCACACGGTCCACCACTGACTTTCCTCCAGTTTACCTTGTGCTCGCTATCACCGGTTTCATCAGTTGTAGATATCCCTTTGTACTTTTTCTCCGTATTTCCTCCAACTCCAATTATTTGCCTGATCTATTCCTCTCTTGTCTCAGACCATACACGTATGCCTTATTGGACTTACAACTTCTAGTACTATATAACCAGACTCAATTGTACAATAGAAGTTTAAGTTTGAATATCCAATTAGATTCCCCTACTTCTGATCTCCTTTGTTTTACTTCACTAGCTGAAGTAGTCCTACTTGTCGTTGTCCGACTTCTGTTCTTCCGCCGATCTTGACTCCCTTCCTGTTTGATCTCCAATCCCGAGGTCAAACCTTTGATCTTGCTAAGTCCAAATCCGAGTCCCAAGGATTCACGAGAGGCGCAACATACTTAGTTGAATCCAACAACTCACTCCCTGATTCCCCAATTCCAATTCCTACACCTCTGCCGATCTTCAGCCTTACGCATTTCCCAATCCCAAGTTTAGGTGTGTGTTAACAGAGGCACTCCTGAGGGCATATCCCCTCAGTCTTATCCACTCTGTTGATCAAGGACTACTTCGTACTCCCCAGTACTCACTCTCACCAACACTCTACTCTCTATCTCTCTATCTCCCCTTCAAGTCAAACACTTATATGGTGAGTGTAACCTTAACTGTTACAGTACCGAGCTTTATCTGATCGCAGGTGTCAAAGAGAGATTGTATTGCTGATCATCAGAGCTCAGATCTATGGACAATGTAGATTAGATATGTAGATAGATAAGATCAGATAGTACATAGCATGTGATTCCATCATCATTACGGCCCTACACAATGCGATACTTGCACCTTATTGTGTTCCAGTAGTTTCCATGACTGAATAGCAGAAGTCCCATGAGGCTTCTCCATGACTCTTAGTTCCTATACCAAATTTATTCAGCTTACTGAAGGCTCAGTCAGCACCATTCAGTTATGTAGGATGCTCAATCATTGCTTACATTCTCTATTCAGTAGTATTAGCAAGCAGGACTGTGCATTACCAATCCTTACTCATATGACATTACTGTAGCATTAGTAATCTAGCTACAGATAGGTATATATACCACTCCTACGAGAGCAGAGAAATAATAAGACACTTACTCCTAGAGTTAGTTGGCCTTCCAAGTCATCACCTACACTCGTAACTTGCAAACAGCAGGCCTACAATCAAACCATTCCGGGATGCAGGTTGCTCATTTAACACTGTTGAAGCAGGCCACCAGTGTACACCGCTGGCTGCTTTTGGTGTGGAGAGAGCAAGCAGTACTGGCGAAGGGGACGCGGTTTTTACTAGCGTTGTCCTGCGGGGAGTCGCTCATTGCTTCCGTCCCTTTCCTGCGAGAGCCGACCACCCTTACGCTGACTCAGAGTGTGTCGAGCCCGTATCAAGGTCGTATGGTGCTAAAATGTCGTTGGCGTGCTGTACATGTTGAGGGCGTGCGTGGCATTGCCATCTTGACGCGTGTTTCATGACCACAGATCCAGTGTGAGATTGCTGCTGCCGGGCCTTCGGATCAACACATGGGTTTAGCTACTTCCTAAATAGGCAGTTGCTGTCTTTTCAACCAAAACCCCATTGTGCAGCAACGAGGTCTGCTTTCGCAATCTCCGGTGGCCGGCGCAAATTACCGGCCACGTTGTGACTTGTTTATAATTGGTGAGTGCGGCTCTCTCTCGCTCCTCCTACCTCTCACTCAAACCACGACGTGTCACCACTATGCCTACTCCCAACAGTGGCCCTCCCGTCACGCCTAGTAAACCGCGGCACTCTCGCGTTGAGGATCTTAGCAGTATGACGCAGACACCAGCTCGTACCAGCCACTCCAGCACAGTTTCTACCAGCCACACGAAAGAAAGCGTGGACCCTCAGGTGAAGGAGGACATGGCCAAGTTTACCGAGAACGTCTCTGTCTCCAATTGGCTGCACGCCGTGTGTGGCGTCGATGCCGACAAGATGGATCGATGGGTCGCCTTCATTACGAAGAACTCCTTCTTCGATGACGAAGTCATTGCCAAAGAGCTCGACGCCTTCTGCGAGGTAACACTCGAAACAGCTCGATATGTCCCACTTTCCAACATCATCATGCGCGTACTCAAGCTGGTTCAAGAGCTCCAAATGGACGACATCGCCGCTCGCCCGCCCATTGACGACATCCACTTCTACAGAAACGATCCCAAGTATATGCGCAGGCTAGCAGAGCAGGACAGCTTGGCGGCCAAACGTAAACCAGACATCCTCGCTTCTCGTATAGGAGAGATGAAGCACACGAAGGGTATCGGCAAGCACGGTGTCGAATGGGCTGCGGCCTTGATGTGCGTGGAGCTGAAGTACAGCGGACCAATCAAGCCGAAGCTCAACGTCGAGCGACACAAGCGACAGCAGCAGAAATGCAGTGCTTCACCCGAGGTCAGCGTCTTGTCCTGTCGCTACTTGTTCGCGTTACTGACGCATGCTTTAGGTTGCTTATACTACCACCCAGTCGGAGGAAGTCGCGGAGGCTGCAGAGGTTGCGGAGGTTGAGAACGTTGAGGAGGTCGAGGAGGTCGAGGAGATGGCAAACGCCGAGGTGGCTGAGACGGCGTCGACTGGTTCCAAGCGTTCTCGTGGCTCGGAAGCATTGGTCTCTGCGAGACCGGCTAAGAAAACCAAAGGTGCTACGCAATCTGGCGGATCTTCTGACAGGCCATCCCGGAGGAGCTCTACCACTACGGACGCCGAGATTCAGCTTGGCGGATATGCTCTCGAAATGCTTGGCTCGACGCGTGGAACACGCATGCACAATATTGGTGTCATTTTCCGAGATGAACTCATCTCGCTTTGGTACTTCGACGCTTCTGGTATCGTCCGTACGTGCCCCGACGCGGGCGTGAATAGGGAGAAGTTGTCCCTCATTACCAACTTTGAACGAGTTGCAGCCATCTTCGTCGCTCTCGCCTACTGTGATGCTGAACAGTTCGGCGCTGTTCCCGCTCACGTTATTACCCCACCCACAACCAAGCCCCACCCCTCCGCCTTTCCGATCAGGAGCCTGAAGGAGCATACGATCGATCTCTCCACGGACGAGGACAAGGAGAAGAACGTGCCCTTCATTGTCACTCTTGGCAAACATGTCTACTCTCAGTACGCTCTCGTTGGTCGAAGGACGACGATTTATGAAGGGACTACGTCCACGGCCGGTGGTGGTCGCGTCATCGTCAAGGTGTCTCAGCAGTACGTCAAGCGGACTTCTGAATTCGATCTGGTGGAGCATGCTCGCAAGCTTGGTATTGAGCATGTGCCTGAATTCCTGAAGTCTAAGGACCTCTGGCATCTGTCGAGCGGTATTCGCAAGCTGTTTGCCACGACTCTGAACCCAGACAACGACCGCGTTCTTCGCTGCCTCGTGATGGATCGTTACACTCCTTTATCTGAGAAACTCGTCCAGGCTCCTGACTCTCTCATGGAGATGGCCAAGCAACTCATCACCTGTAAGCATGTTAGTTATCCATTCATGTCACGATCTAATTGGAACTCTGCAGGTATCCGTGATTTACGGTACAATGGATTTATTTTGCATCGCGACATCAGCGAAGGCAACATAATGTACCAGAACCACAATGGAGAGGATCGCTTTATTCTCATCGACTTCGATCTGGCGGTCTTCGTGGACGAGAATGGATTTCCAAAGGGAGCTACGTCGCGCCATCGGACTGGAACATTGCCCTTTATGGCTCTCGAATTGATTCAGGACATGCAGGCGGCCGAGGAGATGGACAGCGAGTGCGAGCGTGTCATTCACTGTGTCAGACATGATTACGAGTCTGTGTTTTGGGTAACCTTGTGGTGCGCTATCAAGATTGCGGACCCCAATTCTCCCGACAAGTATGCAAAAGTTCGCGACGCGGAACGGACGACATGGGAATTTGGAACGTACGAGCAGATTGCATTGAAGAAGCTGGGTTTGCTCTGGAAGCATAAAACTTTCATGGCCCTACGTCTCTCTCCGCTCTTTGAGCACCTGCGTCCTTGGCTCGTGGCTTTCAAGGCACCCTTCTACACGAGCGCCACGATGTCAGAAATGGTGCCGATACAAAGCACGGAGGAACTCAAGAATTCGTTCGACACGTTCGAGACCTCCGGTGGTTTGATCACATACGAGAAGCTGTTGACGACGTTCGAAGGTTTCTAATTTTCAACATCAGATTACTTACATACAATACAGTAACAGGTATTCTTCTCTCCCCCATCATTTTCACCCTCATGCTATGCTTTATTCCGTGCTACTAGTATTATACGCTGGTGATCGCAACACCTCTACTTCAATCCTATGTACTTGTTGACGGCCTGGTGCCGACGTGATTTATCTGTGCCACTAGTACAAGAATTCAACCTGCTCTTACTGAACACCACTGCTAATAGGGCGTGACCACTGCTACTAGGGCGTGACCACTGCACATTTGCTGCTATCGTCTCGAGTAACGTCAATCTCGACCGTGACTCCGAGTCGCTATACATCGAGTGTACCCTGTAATCTGGATTTGAGCGCATCAGAATACTCCGAGCCTCTTGATGCTCCATAGCAGCGTGCATTCTAGTCTTTGTCGCCACGGCTAAAGACCTGAGGCACAAAGGCTCAGGCTGAACTTGAACGCCCGTCTAGACTCGGAGGTGCCTGCCTCAGGAAGATCAACACGCCTCGCCCTCAGCTGCGACAACTAGAGAAGGCCATAGTCTGCGAAGACATCAGCAATTCAGCAACTCTGTGGTCGGCATAGACACGTGGAGGGCGTGGGGCCACACATCTAGCCATACGTGCCACGTTTAATGGACTCGGCCATATGTTGCCATAAAGTGTACGCGGCGGGCTACAACAGTACACAGTATAAGATGCAAAACTAGTATGAAGGAACTACTACAGCCTACACTGTGAATAACTCATGTGCATGCTGATCTATATACTTATTAACAAAGAAGGCGCGGAAAGCATCAAGAGAGAGGGTATGAGAGAAGTTAAGTGGCAGCGGCCTACGTCCGAAAACAGGGATAAGATGGGCGGCACGTAGGAGACAGTCCAAGTGAACAACAGATAGGTAGGGTTGGTCCTGCTGGCCCCGAAGGTCAGGTTTCACAACCCACATTCCAGTATCAGGATCTGGGCGCTGTCCAAACTTATTGAACCACTCCACGAGTGCGCACGGGTATGTAATACCGGAATGCTTGAAGGAGAAAAAAAGGCGAATGCGCACGACGCTCATCCCGGGAAAACCGGGTTGATCTTCATCTTCGACAACAAAGGCACAGTCACGCCGAGGCCCATTGCTATGCCATCGAGGCGTACTGCGGATTCGTTCACGGTACATCCCATAACGGCCGGATGTATCGCTAGGGGCGTAGAAGGTTGCCGTAGCAGAGTGGAAAATCGATAAGGTGCCGCGCACAATCGGGAGTGCGTGCACGGGGACTGCTTCTGCGCCGTACGGGCTTTCAGGATGGAGTTGGTCAAAGAGGAATCGTTGAAGCAGGACCGGGAAATGAGGCTGATTAATGTGGTCTGCGAGCCTATTCAAGTCGGAGGGATATCCTCGTGCTAAGATTTTAATGAGTATTGTGCTTTGTTGAGTAACGAATGACGCACCAGGCCGGCGCGCTAGGACAACTGCCCCAGAGACTACTTCATCAACTGGGCCTCCATCGTCATCGTTGTCCTCCGCAAGGGTGTTGTGGGATGCTGGAAGCATACCTCGGCTGACGTAGCTCACACGCAAGGCAGCCAGCTTGTCCAGGCGCTGGTTGGTGATAAGCATTTGACCGAGGGCGTTGTAGCGGTTAGAACGCCGCCAAGGACGCTTTACTGCCGTAATATGGCGGGATTCGGTGATCGACGAGCATAAACCATACGGTGCACCAAATTCCTGAATGAGGCGGCGATAATGGGTCAAGGAGTGCTGGCGTGGGAGCGAAAAGCCTTCAGGGCGAACACCCGATGTACGAAATACCTCGCGATAGTGATGGAACACTTCGAGAAGGTGATCAAGCCGTTCTAGAGTCTGGGGGGTGAAGCTGGAGCCGCGAACGAGGTAGCAAAAATCCAAGAAGGAACTAAATGTCTTGATGATCTCGGAAGGGACATATCCTCGAAGGGCGGGGAGGTATACCTATGTACATTTAATACTGAGAGCAACAACAAAGTAGATATGGACACATACCTTCATAAGGGCCTTTGAGTCATCGCCCGTCCACTGCTTGAACCGGCGTCCATCAGGGAATCGACGTAAACCAGGGAATGTCGGCACCGCTGCAATGCTGACAGATAAATGAGTATATACTTATGCAAAATTTAGAGCATGGTTACATACCGCCTATCAATGTCGTCCATGATAATGTTTGCTTGAGCTTTCCCATGTGTGAGCTCAAGGTATTGCCCGACCCATGTTACTAGGTGATCCTTGAAGGTACCCTTAATGATTTGATGGAGGAGGTCCGGCGACAACAGCTCGTGAATGTCCGCACGCGGGAAGTCGTTTGTGAAGGGCTTGATGTGCAGATTGAGCAAAGGGAATCACAGAAGAGCGAATGACTCACGACCAGATCATCATCTATACCGTATTGTCCCAGAGAGTCCCGGGATCGAAGGTTTCAACAAGTTCTTCAGTGTAACTTTGGCTGCGGGGCAGCGCATTTTGCAAGTATCCAATTGGTTGGGTAGGGCCGTACATCTAGGTGCAGTAAGCATCTAACTGATACCATGAAATCGGGCACTTACTTTGCACACCAGCCTTGCACGTTCCCGCAAGAAGAACTTGTTCTGGGTAATCTGCGGCGACGGGACCAAAGTCAAAGATGACACGACGAAAATGCCCATCAGGACACCGCCGAACTACAGGCACCGACATTGCCTGTTTCAGCAATTGGAAGACGGCTGACAGCGAGGCATGATAGAATTGCCTTTTGAACTTGCAAAAAGCGGGGTCATTGTCGTATCGCCGTTCGCTATGTGAAAGACTGATGAGATCAATTCCCTCATAAAATGAACCACTCACATTTGGAATTGCAAAAAAATATATGGCAACACAGCGGCACGATGCCCTCGGCAAACATTATTGCGCACATTGCCAGGCGAGAGATACCCAGGGTGATATTCCATGCTGCCGGTCCCTACTGAGACAACTGTCTTGTTGGAGCCAGTAAACACAGCGCAATACATCGCGCCCTCATTCTGCTCTGGGTTCTCTTTGTAGATATCGTCCTGGCGTGAACTTGTTTCAGTAGATGCAGATAATAAGTCGGCAAAACACGTACACAATGTCGCCACGCAAAGTTAGACGACGAGAAATCTGTCCATCGGCGATGGCCCTTTTCGTCGATGTGAATATAAGGTGAATAATCAAATTCCCCAGCAAAGTCGGGGTTATCGAGCATGTTCTGCAGCAACACATCGGGGTCGCAATACCAAACCTCATACTCTTTCAACTTCCAGCTCGGCAGATTCGGCCCCAACTCGCCAGCGAACGATGTTGTAAAGCACTGCCAAGGGGCATCGCCCACTGTGGCTGCGTCAATGGTGGAATACATGTCTTTGGCGGAGGAAAAGGGAGATTGGGCGTTGTGTTTCGACATCAGCGCTGTGAGTATCTCGTAGAGGTTGTCTTGATTAGCTGCGGACATCTCGACTTTGTGGAATAGGAGGTCTGCCATCAGAAACTCAGCCCCGCCATGAAAGGGGGGCCAGTCGCCAGGTTCCTGGCTATGGCGGGGTTCGGGTTGAACTCCTGGTGCAAGTGGTACTCCATTCCGATCACAAGGAGAACCTAGGGCATCATTGTATGAGAATTTCCGCTCTAAAACAACACCAAGGGCTAGCGCTTACCGGTCAAATGTGGGTGCTTGATTTTCCGCGAGCATGGCGGAGGTGACAGTTGATGAGGCTGGTCATTCTGTCCATTGTTTGAAGCCGAAGAGCTGGCATCATCCAACGCAGCTGCTGGGGCATGATCACCAGGCACTGGAAGTCGTTGTCCAGGATTGACGGCCTGGTTTTGATGGCCATGCATGTCTCGAACATGTTTTGTGAGCCCCGACTGCTTCCTGCATGTTTTTGAGCATCCAGGAAAGTGGCATTTGATGCGAGAGAAGATACTCAGCACCATGGTAAATGAAAAGAAAAGAAATTGATGGTAACGTTGGCGCGCTCAAAGCCCGGAGCAAGGTACGGGGACTGCCAAAACTTGATTTGAACTCAGGTAAGTAGTGAAAAACCCCAAAGCCCATCCACGTCACTACGGGCACATCCAGCTGTGCTGTCATCTCAAATCCTCACAATTTCATCTTCATCTCCACAACAAACCAGCGATAATGCCACCAAGAAAGCCGAAGGCATCAGCCACACCCAAAAAACCTGTCCCGACAGAAAATATGAACTCTGCGCAGTTAAACAGTGCCGCAACCTCAACCAAACGAGGTTCTGCCGCAGCTAGTAATCCTGCTGCGGTAGCGCATTGGCCAGCGACAAGATCAAAGAATCAGAACCAGCATCCTGGTGAAAACCACAATAGATATAGCATTGTGCGGCGGAAACCTGCGGAGATAGAAGCCGCTCGTAAGGAAGAGGCTGCCGAAGCTCTTGCAATCAAGAGTCAGAAGATTGCTGATCATCAGGCTCGATACAAAAGGCTGCCAAGCTCGAGGCCAGAATACGAGCCAAACGCAATAAACGAGACGACAACGCGCAACGACCAGATCTTGCGGTGCCCAGTCTCACAATCAGCGACGACGAAAACGCAGTGCCTGATGATGACATCAACATGCATTACGAAGGGGAGGGTGAGGAGATTGAGATCGCCATAGACGATGACGGTTGGACATCATCGGAGCAGCTGCCAGCGCTATCGGACTACAAAGACTCTGATCAATCGTCCCGGGCAGCGCCGTACGATGAGGACGAGGAAGTGGGCGAGGTCGACGACCAGAGCTATGAGCCTCCTGATGGTACAGAGACATCTTCGGAGGAGCAGGACGCTAGCGCGGGGTCGGAGGAAGACGGCACCAATGAGAGGTTACCACCGCGAGCGAGATCTACTAAGACAGATAAGATCGAAAAACCTCCAGTGCGTCATCAAGCTTCATCCTTTCATTCAATCAGTTAATGGACTCTATCAGCGGGGCACGCTACCACCACTATCACACAGGAGATAGCCTCTCGCCCCATTGTGGCTAAGCGCAAGTTGCCCATGGTGGAGGCTACGTGCACTGAAGGGTCCACCGAGTAACCTTTTAAAGTCCACTCAATCAATAAACCTACTAACATAGTCTCGTTAGAAACGGAAAACGTATGCGAGGCAATGATCTCGAGGGTCTTAAGCCTGGCTGGAACTCGAATGTGGTTGCTGGCAAGAAGGTCGCGGGTACGTCGTTGATTGATCAGTCACGGTCATGTGCTAACTTTGAAATTGCCGCGGATTCCGATTGTACGCCGACCAGGTTCTCACGTCTCAGGCTTTCGATACAAGCCAGCTGCAGCTTCTTCAGCCTCCGTTGTCGACGATGTGGCACAGGAAAGAGGCAGGTTAGATCAAGACGAAAGCACTCGTGCTCTTGAAGCTGCCCGAGCTTCCAAAGCAAACATTGTAGCGAGACCTACTAAAACTTCAGGGCCACGTGCGGCTTCCCAGCCAACAAGGTATGCATCTGTATCTGGAGGAGACTCAAAGCTGAACCTAGGATATATTGCTGCAGCACAAATGTCGTTCCGAAGCCAAAACGGACAACTGATAAAGTTTGTTCACATTAACCTATGATTTTGCTACGCTGACAGCAGTCAAGATGGGCATCAAGCTGACTCCGGCAAACACTCTTTCACGCGTCGATTCTCCGTCAGAAGTCAAAGTCGGAAACACTGCTAAATTCACCAGCTTCAGTCTCCCGTTCCGAAGACACAAGCCCCACAATTCCTCGCCATTTGGCGCTCACGTTTCCTTCCAAGGCTTTACGAGTGGGCCGGAACGCTCGCAAACCCTTGGGCGACTAATAGTGACCCCGCTTTCGCATCGGAGTTGACATGCATCTGGTGCGAGGTTTTCCCTAGTCTCGTGGGTCATAAGGATGATCCGGCAATTGAATATGTTGTACGTCGTATGGATTGAGGCTGTTATATGTTCGTCATTGATTCTTCCACAGGCTGCCGCTGCCCTCCGCACTTGGCGAAGTGATCTTGGCAAAGCTGGGCTTGCCACGGTCAATGCGTACTTCGCGGGGAAAAGCTCTCAAGAAATCCTCGATGAGATTACAGGTCTAACGCTCAACGCGCGCTTCATTCAGCGCGACCCCGATGCACCGGTAAGCACAAATTACCAGCACCTTGCCCGATTGTGAATAAATTGTTGCGCAGGTGGGCCAGAGGGGTGCCTGGCTCTCAGAGCTATTCTTGCAAGTTTTTATTGTCCACCTTGCCGACACGATGAAGGTCGACTCAACGGCTTATCCAACTGGTGCCCTCTCCTTGTGTGCAGCCTCAGTAAGTCAGCATCTTGAATAATGTTATGAATGTTGCTTACTTCTCTAAAGGTTGAGCGCGCCTTGGATTTATGGAAGACTGGCGTCAAAACAAACAAGGAAAACTTCAGCGACGGCCTCTGGGGTTCGGCCACCGAGACTTACGCGCTTTCGGCTGCAACGATTACTGCAGAGAAGTGGGCGACAATATTTGATGAGGCCTCGACGTTGATCGCTCGGTCGAAACCGGTCAAGCGCGATGCTGGGCGCCCGCTGATGGATTACGCTCTCGATCCCCGTGCCGCAATTTGTGACTAAATCATCGATGCTTGTTGTATGCGCGGCTTTCATATTTGTCAAATGTTCCGCCTTGGCCGATCCGTAGTGCTGCTTTGTAGTACACGAGTCATAGCGGGTCTGTCATTTATTAGCCAGTGACAATGACGTGGTAGGGATATGATGCTATAAAATACTTTATGGGCGGCGTGTAGCACCACATTCTTGTGTTGTGTAAATGCACGAATCAAATGTGGGGCCACGAGCAAACGTGGTACCGTGGTGGGCGTGTCACTCGTAGTGCCACGCCGATCACGCAGCTGCCGTTTTGCTGATGGAGTCCACATGCACAGTCGACGAGCTGCAATGGAATGAGTCGGGCATCGGGACTTGGTGAAGGCGTTACATTGAGGTAGCCTTAGGTAGGACTCAGTGGGGTGCTACCAACCTGTTGTAATTCAATGACGCGCTAAGTGACGCGCCTCTTCCCATACAAGGAAACCCCGACTGATTCCATTCATGTTTCCGCTCCGGCCCTTATTCATTTATACTTTCCGTCTCGGTTTATTTGTATTTGTACTATCCGTTCCGTTATCCGTTCCGCACTGTATCCTGTATCCGCGCTGCTCAATATGTGTTATCCTTTATTTTGTATTCATATATAAACTCATGTAATTTTCTATGTAAATGTTATCTGCATATACTTGCACTCTCTCTCGTGCGTTCGCACCCTCTCGCAACAACAGGTTATGAGCCCCGCGCTCTAACCGCACGAGAATTCCTATCCATCAAGCTCTATACTTGAACTCTATTGAACTAGGCGACAGTACGTCGGCATTACGCCCGTAGGCCATCATTATCTCTATCTTTTGATCTTGCAATTAGATCTACTATGGCAACAACCACTGCCGCAGCTTCCGAAACGTCGGGCAGCTATCGTATTGAACCACTGAAGGGCGCCGAGAACTATATTACCTGGCGCGTCCAGATTACGGACATTCTCACGGACATGGGGCTGTGGGAATACACTTCAGGAGACACAACCAAACCCGCTGATGCAGTTCAAGCTGCCGAGTGGACCAAGAAGGATCGGAAAGCGCTTACAACTATCCGACTCCGCGTTTCCAACTCAATGATGGCGCATGTGATTTCCGCCAGTACCTCGAAGGATGCCTTCGATACGCTTTCCAACGTTTTCAATAACGAAGGTGCAGTTGCTTTGATTGTATTACGCCGCCGTTTTCTTCGTTACCAGATCCCTGAGGAGGGCGATCTTGGTGAAGAGCTCCGCAAAATCAAAGGACTTTGGCAGGAGATCAATTTGGTGCAGACGCCGAAGATCTCCGACAATGAGCTAGCCTCCGTCATTCTGACGGCGCTACCACACTCTTGCGACCCCTTGATCTCATCAATCTCGCTCGACAACACTCTTACATCGGCAAATATCATCGGCCGTATCCTGCAAGAAGACAATAGGCGAAAGGAGCGCGTTACCTCGGAAACCACTCTGTACGCTTCTTATTGCCGAAAGAAAACTAAATTTCGTTCAGGAGTATTCTGTCACGGCTGTGGGAAAGAAGGTCACATCAAACCGGAGTGTAGAAGCGGAGGAAAGAATAAAGAAGATGAGAAGAACGGAGATCAGGCTAAGGAAAAGAAAGGGAAGGACAATAGAAGGCCGAAGCGAACCTACGCCCACATTGCCGAGGACAATCCAGACGACGGAAATAATAGCGAGCCCGAGGAATATGCATTCCCGGCTACCGAAAATGCTTCCGCCGCGCTCTCCGGTACCTGGCTCGGCGACTCTGGCACCTCCTCCCACATTATCAATGATAAGTCACTATTTATTACTTTTTCTCCAGTCAAAGGTGCCATCCATGGTGTAGGTGATTGTTCGAGCCTTGGACGCGGCGATGTGCGAATCGCATTCATTACCAAATCAGGAACCGTCCCCGTTATACTCAAGGACGCGCTCTACGCACCATCAATGAGATTCAATCTCATTTCTCTCGGCAGGCTCACTAGCGCAGGCCTCTCATACAAAGGAAAAGAATCAGAACTTTTCATCAAGAACGGTGATAAAGTGATCGGACATGGAACTAAATCCGGCAACCTTTACCGAATGGCCGTCAAAGCCGTCGACGCGATTACAATGATCGCTCGCTTCAACCGCTCATGGTACAAATGGCATTGTGCCCTCGGGCACGTCAATAAAGGACAATTGAAAGAAATGCATCGCGAAGGATTAGTATTAGGTATGGACGTTGACACATCTTCAGATGATGACTTCATTTGTGAAGCATGCATCGCGGCGAAACATACTCGCGCATCCATTCCTCTCCGGACTTTGCGCAAGATTTCCAAGATTGGCGAGATCATCTTCTCTGATATCTGGGGTCCGGCGACCACCAATTCAATTGCAGGTCACTCGTACATGATCTCATTCACCGACGGAAAGTCTCGCTTCGTCTGGGTCGATTTTATGAAGGATCGAGATGAGGCACCAGAGAAGCTCGAGAAACTTGATGCTTTCATTGAAAATCAGTTGGGCTGCCGAATGAAAGTCCTACGAGTTGACAACGCGAAAGAGTATGTGCAAGGCAAAATGAAGTCATACACTGATAAGCGCGGCATCAAAGTAGAACCTACAACGCCCTACACACCGGAATTCAATGGAGTCTCGGAACAACTCAACCGCACGCTTGTGGAACACGCACGCGCTATGTTACTTGCGCACCGACTCCCGAAATATCTCTGGGAGGAGGCAATTTCTTATGCAGCATACCTGAAGAACCGTTCGCCAACTCGCGCGTTACCACACTCTACTCCATTCGAAGGACTTTGGAAAAAGAAGCCAGATGTAAGCTCCATACATGAATTTGGCACTGATTGCTGGGTCCGCGTCAATACATCGAAATCTAAACTAAACGCGCGATCGCTCAAACGGACATTTGTCGGGATCACCGAAGGGACGGTGGGATACAGGTACTTGGTACCTGAAACGTGCAAAATCCTCACCTCGCGCGAAGTTATTTTTCCGCGATCAAATGAGCTCACCGCACCCATAGTTGAGACGCTTGCTGGTCCTGAGGGGGAGAACCCTACCATTCCACAGCCAATCACGACACCTATCAAGATCAAGACCACACCCGTCTCACTTCCAGAAACTACTCGCAATCTCAGGGAGAAACCACGCGTCGATTACCTAAAACTCAACGACGGAACTCAGAAATCGCTTCGATCGCTCTCTACAAAGCCGAAGCCAAAGATTACTCCCGCTTCTATAACCGAACCACCGGTTCAGGGGGAGATCCCATCAAATACCGATGAATCCGCTCCATCAGCGAATTTTTGTTTCCTTGCGAACACTTCAGACTCACCTCAGACTTTTGATGAAGTTAGAAAACGTGATGACTGGCCTTTTTGAAAGGAGGCGATGGACAAGGAAATGGCACAACTCGATAAACTAGGAACCTACTCAATGGCAGAACTCCCTGCCGACCGTAAGGCCGTTGGATGTCGGTGGGTATTCACCATCAAGCGCGACCCTGACGGAAACATTTTGAAATACAAGGCCCGTCTGGTCGCACAAGGGTTCTCTCAGATCCCCGGTCAAGATTTCTTCTCGACCCATGCTCCGGTCATTCGATTGGAAACATTCCGTATTCTGATATCAATCGCTGCTCACCTTGACCTTGAGCTTCATCAGGTTGACGTTGTAGGTGCTTATCTAAATTCACCACTCAAAGAAGACATCTACATGAAACAAGCACCCGGATATGACGACAATACATCGCGGGTCTATCACCTCCATAAGGCTCTTTACGGCCTTAAACAAGCAGGACGCGCTTGGCGCGCGGAACTTGATCGCGTGCTACTCGAGGCCCTCGGCTTCACACGCTCCCAAGCCGATCCATGTCTGTATTACCGCGGAACCAATACGGACCGCATTCTCATCGGTACGCATGTCGATGATTGCCTCGTTGCGTCCTCGAATCTACAGATCGTCTCCAAGTTGAAGAATGATCTGAAGAAATATTTCGATATTACTGATCTTGGCGAAGCAAGCCTATACGTTGGCATTCAGATCTTCCGCCAACGAAACAAAGGCACAATTACAATTTCTCAGACACGTTACATCGACACTATTCTCACACGTTTCGGCATGGATACCTGTAATCCGGTATCAACTCCCCTTGACTCCAACATCTCGCTTCAGCCAGCTGCTCCGCATGACACATTAAACGCCGAAGAACCCTATCAAGCGGTCATTGGATCCCTAATGTACGCCGCCGTCGGAACTCGTCCCGACATCGCATTCGCCGTCCAAGCCCTGAGCCAATTCAATTCAGCTCACACGGCCACTCATTGGACCGCGGCAAAGCACGTTCTTCGCTACCTCAAAGGGACCCGAACCATCGGTATTGTCTATGGTGGAACCCCTGACTTAACCATTTCAGGCTACAGCGACGCGGACTGGGGCCAAAACCGTGTCGACCGCCAATCAGTATCGGGATACGCATTCCTCGGAGGAGGAGGCATCATTAGCTGGAGTTCGAAGAAGCAACAAACAGTTGCTTTGTCAACAATGGAGGCCGAATATGTGGCACTCGCCCATGCAGCCAAGGAGGCTATCTGGATTAGGGAAATTCTGACAGAACTCGGATTCGCGCCTACAGGAGCGACTTCCCTCGCCACGGATAATCTCGCCGCTATCTCATTCGCTCAAGATCATCAATTTCATGCACGTTCTAAACACATCGACATTCGCCATCACTTCCTTCGCGAACGAGTTCTAGACGGAACAATCCTCATTCCTCACTGCACTTCCGACGACAACTGCGCTGATATTCTAACGAAGGCTCTATTGCGCGTCAAACACACGGAGCAACTCGCGCTCATCAAATGTCAGATGGTGACCCGCCAGGGCATCCAGGCTAGGAAGGAAGCGCATCACGTCGGAGTACTATACACGGACATCCGCCGATCACTCACAACTTGTATAAAAGATTGTTAACCGGTACAGGGGCACAGTATCGCTGTTGACCCTGTACCAGGTACGCACACACGCACTGTACCAAATAGTATCGCTGTTGACCCTGTACCAGACCGTCTCGTTGACAGGTTATGAGCCCCGAACAGCGCACATCATAACAGATTTCCATCGTCGAACATCACTACTCTATTGATTTTGTTACCCCTGACAATCAGCAATCCATCGTCATGTCGAATCTTCCCAAGGCTGACCCTTCTAACAATAAGCTGCCGAAACTTGACGACGACAGAAACACCAACTCCTATGGGACGTGGGTGATGCAAGTTGAGGCGAAACTTAGAGCAATACACTTGTGGAAATATTTCGAAGGTCCTGAATCCGTGCCACCCATCATCCCCAAACTTCGAAAGACTTACAACGAAGAAGTTGAGGATCCGGACACCGGAATCGTGATAAAGGGGATAAAGAGGGGAAATGAAGGTCAGGTCGAGCAGGCGATGAAGGACGCAGAGCCTTGGTACGACGCCAACATCACGGCTATCGCTCTTTTGCTCGAAGCCATTCCCCGAGCAAAGATTCATCTCATAGGACGTACCAGGAGAGCGAAAGAAGCCTGGGCAATACTTCAGTCAGAATATCGACCTATCAACAATCTCCGAGCCTCCTCGCTCCATCAGAAACTGATGAGTTTCACGTGTAAGGATGGAATGGACGTCAGTAAATGGGTTGATAAGATACGCGCTATGTACGCAGACCTTTGCGATCAAGATCCGAGTCGCATGGCCGACGCGAACTTCGCGACCACTTTGGCGGACCTTATCCCCACCGACAATAGCTGGAGAATGTTTTCTAGGACACTCCACTATGACATGGGCGTGGCACACAGCACCGGCAGACCAATGTCTTCATCGAGAGTAATTGAGCTCATTAAGGAAAAAGACTGGGCGCAAACCAGAAACGACCCGGAAGTCATCGCGCAAATATACGAGACTGATGCGATCTATCGCAAAAGATCCGCCACTTCGAACGCCGTTGTAAACCAGGCTGTCGGTACCGCCAAGAAAATGACGGAATGGTGTGACAACCCTGATTGTCCACATCCACGCGGCCATACGAGTGATAATTGCCTCTCCTGGGGGGGAGGGAAGTGCGGGCAGTACCCCGAATGGTGGAAATATAGACGCGATATACATCTACCACCAGCCCAACGCGCGAAATCACGAAATGTGTCGAAGACCTTCAATCCGAAGAAACGCCCTACGGCTAACATCGCCACTGAACCTCCTCCGAAACAAACCGTAGAAGCAAATACAGCGTCTATCGAGGCCGAAGATCCAGGGACAGTATATCTACTGAATACAATGATCACCTCCGACCCGGATCAATCTGTCAAATGCCACAACGCCGCATTCTCGGGAGAACGAGTTGAGAAGACGTCCGTCTACCACGACTCAGGCGCCAACCGACACATCTTCTTTGACCACGCTGTATTCCAAAACTATCGCCCTATCAGTCCGCTCAATGTCCGTGGTTTTGGATCATCTCTTACGACGTCTGCAGTTGCTGTCGGTGATGTGTTCTTACTCGCTACCGTTAATGGCGTAACTCACAAAGTCAAACTCTGCAATGTCTTACACGTGCCGACGGCGCGCATGAACTTGGTCTCGCAAGGGTGTATGGAGCGGAGGGGGGTAGGATCAATGACGAAGAACGGAAAGATGGTCCTGGACTTGAATGGCAAGACTATCCTGACAGGCAACCTAGACAACAACAACCTATATCGCCTTCACGTCGCCATGTATCTGGCGATGGATTGCTGATTGTCAGGGGTAACAAAATCAATAGAGTTGTGAGTGATCGGCGGATGTTGGTGTATAGTACTCCGACGTGATGCGCTTCCTTCCTAGCCTGGATGCCCTGGCGGGTCACCATCTGACACCCCCCCTTGACCCGCTACAAGTCCTAGCATCTCCAACGCGCGTGTGTGCAGTATTCGTGTCAACGACTTGGTGAACACGTCAGCAAGGTTCTCCTTCCCTTCTACTCGCCTAACATCAACCTTCCCGTCATTTACGCAATTCCTGATGAAATGCGCCCTTATATCGATGTGCTTCATCTTCGTGTGTCCGTGAGGGTCGTGCGTACAGGCGATAGTGCCATTGTTGTCACAGAATAGCGGTGTCGGGTCCGTCTGCGGGAATCCGAGTTCGTCTAACAGCTGTCTAAGCCAAATGACCTGACACGCCGCATGTGAACAGGCAAGGTATTCAGCCTCGCATGACGATAGGGCTACCACTGCTTGTTGCTTTGAACTCCAGGCGATCGGCGAGTTGTAGATAATCATTACGTATCCCGAAATTGATTTTCGCCCTTCTCCGGAGCCCCAGTCTGAGTCGGTGAAGCTGTGGAATAGAGGATATGCGGAATCGAGGTTGCCTAGCGTGAGTCCGAGAGACCTCGTCCCTTGAAGGTATCGCAGTAGGTGCTTCGCCGCCGTCCAATGTGTTTGCCGGTAACACGACATGTATTTTGCGAGTTCGCGAACTGCGTAAGCAATGTCGGGACGCGTTGTGGTCGCCAGATACATAACCTTCCCTACGAGGGTACAGTACGGTAGGTCCTTTAGCTTCTCACGTTCTTCGTCGTCTATAGGCGTCTCGTCTCGAGACAGGGAGAATTTCGGCGGTAGCGGTGTCGACGCGGCATTGCAGAATTCCATCTCAAATAACCTTAGAATCGATAGCGTGTAACTCTCTTGAGAGAGTTGGATCGATCGCCTCGCATGGTTCCTGGTCACTCTGCACCCCAGTAGCCACTGGACCTCGCCATTGTCTGTGATGTCAAATAGTCCCTCAAGGTCCCTGGTCACGGAGTCTGACTCTAGTTGCGATGAGGTTGCCAATAGGATATTGTCGACACTTGTGGCGGACATTGACCTCTGTCCGTCCTTAGTCCTCACGTGTACGCTCCAGTCTGCTTCGCATCTTCGAAACCCGAGTGTCTGGTATTTCTTGTGGAACTCCAAGTACCAGGAACAGCCTGCTTGTTTCAGTCCGTACAGTCCCTTCCGCAGTCGCCAGAACCCCTTCCCGAGTATAGTCGGCTTGTTCATATATATCTCTTCGGCCAGTGGTCCGTTGAGAAAAGCGGTCTTAATGTCGATGTGCCGGAGGTAGAGGTCGCGGTAAGCGGCGATGGCGATTATTGTGCGTATGGAATCCCAGCGAGCGACGGGTGCGAACGTGAAGTGGAAGTCTTGGCCTGGTATCTGTGTGAAACCCTTCGCGACTAGCCGTGCTTTGAACCTAGCGATTTGGCCGTTGGAATTCCGTTTGATGTGCAAGACCCATTTCGA